>VZTT01003768.1:0-16708 GCA_013400855.1 Buphagus erythrorhynchus
TTTTTTTTTAAACAAACCACCTGGATTTTAAGATCTCCAGAATCCCATTAAAGGGCTTTTACTCCTTCATGAATTGGAGGCGTTTGATGAAAAGGGGTAAGGGGAGAGAAGTGTGTCTGCCTGTGGGAGGGGGAGAGGAGGGGGAAGAGGGGGAGATAATGGGGCATGGGAGCCCTTAATTTCTCCTGTCTCCCCTGCCGGTAATAGGGCTGGATGTAAACACTGCTCTGGTGAATGTTGGAGAGTGATTACAGGATAGCTGGGGAAGGAGGAAGCATTTTGAAACCACAAGTAGGAAAGCAGCTCTTTGATGGAGGGTTAGTAATTTCTTTTTTCTCTGTGCCCTCTTCCCTTGCTCAGCAGCCCCCCTTCCCCTCTGTCCTCCACCTTCTGTAAACACAGAGGCAGAAATTAGATGTGGGCCAATCTGTTAAACTTTGGGAGGCAAAGTGGCCTTGGCAGTAGCTCCCATTCTGTAGATACAAAAGAAGAGGCTGATAACACTGGAATGGGCCTTCCTGCTCTTGGCTGTGGAGCAGCACAAGGAGCCAAAGAGGAGGGAAGGCACAAACTGCTGCCATGGAGAAACACCATGGAGCAACACCATGGAGCAGGATGGACACTCATAAAATGAAGACTGCATGTTCTCAGCAGGAATTGTCCAGGCACTGAAGTGCTGATGGCTGAGCAAACAGCAGCTTCAGGATGTCCACCTATGTGGAAAGTCCAGAGACAACTTTTCCAGAGCAGGTTCACCCAAGCTAGAAGCTGCCTGGGGGGAACATCACCATCCCCTGACACTCAGATGGGCTCTGGAGTCTGATGTTCAAATTCTGGCCTGGGTAATTCAACTGCTTTGCTCTGCCCTGGCTTTCCCCATGTACAATTACTCCTCTGGAAAGAGCTTGAGTCCAGCAGTTGGGAAGAGCTGGGCATTACTTCCAGAACCAACCAGCCATGGGGGAAAATCCCTCAGCAAAAACAAGTTGACCATCTGTCCTCAGACATGAGGGTTGAGTGTTCCTAAACACTGGGGATTTATATTCACAAAGAAGGGCAGAGAAAAGAGAAGGGGAAACATTCCTTCTTTCCAAGACTTTTAGAAGATTTATGGTAAAATTCCCCATGTAAGTCCTGCAAGGGCTGTTCATTGCTGCTCTGTGAGCCACACTCCTCCAGAGCACAGCTGGCAAGAGCACAGTGTGCATCCCAAACCTACTGTTTGCTTTCCAGGACACATCAGAGAGCAGTTTTTCTTCCCTGAGCCAAGCCCACTCCCAGCCAAAAGCAGTGATTTTACAAGCCCAGGGATGAATTCAGCCTTCAGGTTGCTACTAACCACTCCAGAGACTATAAGAACAGTTAAATACCCCATTCTCCAAAATCCCATAGTTACTGGGTATCTAACTCCTTTCCAAAGCATTTCAGGTATCTCATAGGGTTTTTCAGCTCCTATATTCAGTTTTTAACTAAAGATACTCTTTAGCTACAAGATATCCTGATAGCCTTTTAATTAAATCTCTTGCTTAATGCATCCACCCCTGGACACTTAATACTTTGTGTGCCCCAGGCTGGTGGTGTTTCCTTGTATGACAGCAGCACCATGAAAGCCTCCCTTTAAACAACTGTAAATGCTGAAGAGTACACATCCTGTACTAACCATGCATGGTTTACAAGCTGAAATAAATACACCAGGCTGCTCTGGTGCATGCACGGAGCCATATCTATAAAAAGGTCATTATATTGCTATTGTTTATCCATGTAAGTTTGCTTAACCAACATATATAAATATAAGGCAGTCCAAAAGCTATTTATATGCTGTCCCTGAGCCGTCTTTTGTTAGGTCTCAATGCAAGAATTTATGTATTAACTATAGGAACTGATCAAAATAGTGATAACATGAAAACTGATACAGAATGTCCTTCAGATGAGGTGGAACAATCCTGATATTCCCAGATTCCCACCCACTCCTCATCCTTCACATTGTTTTCCTTCTTTATGTTCTCCTTAAACTCCTTGGTCTGTACATCTGCAAGATTTCATGCTATAATTAGAGATTTTCAACTCTATTGCACCTAAACCCCTCTTTAGTGACCATCAGCTACAGCTTGCTGCTTTTGAGTGTCCATCAGCCCATGATTAAATTAGCCACCAAAAAAATCCCAGTTCTTAGACAGCTTTTGAGACTTTGTTCCAGTTTTTATCTCTACAAAGGTCTCTTACCTGCTGTAGGCTCAGCAGCAACCTCAGACTACGTGATGAATCTGAGATTGTGATGAAGCAGCACAGTTCTACACTGACAGTTCCCAACCTTCCTTCCTTTCCTTTACCCCCTTTCTCCTCTCCTTGGACCAGATATCTCCATCCCTTCCAACAGGACAGACCCTCTAATGGAGACTGGGACCTTCTTTCTCCCACTTCTACTGCTTCAAAATGTGATTCCCTGTCCTGGGAACCACCAACCCCTTATGCAAGTCCTGCAGCCTGGGCAGGCAGAGCAAAGCTGGTGTGGTACAGGGGAGCACCACTTGACAGGCAGCAAATAAGAGACACAGGCAGAAGCAAATGAAGCTGCCCATGGAAGTGCTGGAATGACTATCCCTGGAAGCATTCAAGGCTGGGCTGGATGGGGCTTAGAGCAACCTGGGGTAGTGGAAGGTGTCCCTGCCCCTGGCAGGGGTTGGAATGGGATGAGCTTTAAGGTCTCCAAACCATTCTGTGGCTCTATGTTCAAAAACCACGTGGATGTGGCACCTGGGGACATTGTTTCAGTGGTGAACACAGTGGTGCTGGGTTAGCAGTTGGACTCAATAATCTTAGAAGCCTTTCCCAACATTAATAATTCCAGGAAACAACTCAAAGCAGGCTGCCACGGGTGACACCCAGGAAGACAAAAAGCACCATCACATCAGAGCACAACTCAGGAGCTGTTTGATACCATGTACCTGTAAAGCACAACACCAGAGCCATGCACTGCTCTCCCTCCCCTGCAGGATTCTCCACAGGAGCCACTGCTTGGAATGGGCACAGGAGCCAGCAGGAAATGTGCTGCCTGTCCTGCCACAGGTGCCACATCCTTATCACACTTCATCATAACACTCTGCTCTACCTTTTCCACTGTCCAAAGCAGGCACATGGTCTAGTGCTGTTTTTGTTAATGAACAATCATGATTTAGCCATAAAACAGTAAATGGTTCCATGAGCTCATTAGACATTGACAACACCCTGAAGTTCAAGCATGTTATCTGCACCAGAATATTACTGGGTGTGCTTATCATTTGGGAGAAGCTGAGCTGTGGGCTCCTGGGAGGGTTCAAATGTCGTCTGTGGAAGAGGAGGGGTGGGAGGCAGAGTAACTGGAGGTGATCAATCTCAAAAAGGCAATAACTGCAAACTTAAGATATGAAAGCACATTAGTTCCCACAAATGGCTGAGGCTTAAACCCAAGCACAGTTACAGCCAGGAGGGTACAGTCAGCCAAGGTGCTATAAAGGCGTGATGTTATTACTTCCAAGGGATCCCATTAAAACTCTGTTTACAAACCTAATGTGCCAGGGAATGGGTCAAGGAAAGAATTATTAGCAACAAAGCTATTTGATCTCTTTTATAATCCAATGAGTCATATCACTTCATACCCCAGAAGGTGAATAATGCAAGCTTCAAGTCTATTGATTTATTCATGTGTCCAGAATCCTGTGTTCTTTAACCCCAGATGCCCTCTTAAGTGTGATTCATCCTAAATCAAATGGAAGATTGGGTGCTATCATCCACACTCTCCCCTCCCACTCACTAATTGAAAAGGTGATTGACATCCTGGTAGAATAAAATACCATTGCCCAGTGATGGATGGCCAGGGCAGAGGATGGGGTCAAGATACAGGACTTGCAGATATAACTCTATCCTCCTCCCCAGATGGGACGGTCCCAGTTTCACCTAACACTCCCTCTGGAATGCTGGAAACAGAGTCACTGAATAATTTAGGCTGAAAGGGACCTCTGGAGGTCATGTGTCCATCTGCACACACTTAAGTGGGTCAGATCTGGGTAGATGGAAGAGCTTTCTTTTCATGACACACTCATTGCTGCAGCTTCACCAAAGGCACGGGACCATGACCCAAAAGGGTCAGAAACTGCAGCAGAAAACTTCAGAGTCCAAATGGGACAAATCCTGGGATGTTCCTCAGTGATGTGCTGTTCTCAACAAAATCCTGGCATAAACCATTTGGTTTCCAGTGGAAAATCTGCTGCATTATCAATCAGCTCATTCTCCCAGCTTCTAGCAAGCCTGGGCTTTAGGTTCCCACATCCCAGCAGGCTTTAGGACTGTGTGAAAGATTGATCTGCAAGCAGAGCATCCTGTGTCCCCAGGGTAAATGCAGAACAGCCACTGCAGAGAAATTCTGAGCTCTGGGAAAAACATGAAGGATGCAAAATCCACTGCTGCTGTTCAAAAAGTTACTCAAAAGTGACTCAAAGCTACAAAATATCAGAAGATTACTTCGAATAATTTCATTATTTTACCAATACCATTATCAAAAATATAAATAGTCCTGAATTGTTAAGTTGCGCAAATTTTCTTCTTTTCCACTCATCTCCAAGTCACTGAGGGCAATTCAAGAAAATACCAGTGAAATAATTTGAAGGAAACCAAAAGCCCTGTGTTTTCCAGCACATTCACAGTACCACACATTTCACAAATACCTGGAGGCACATCCAAGCCTGGAGCTTTGGAAGGTTTCCAAGATCCATGGCACATTGCATTGTGTATCCCTACCTGCCCAAGAGAAACCACTGCAGGTCATCCATGGCTTTCATGTCTGCCCCACGTTGCTGTGTCCACCCTGCACATTCCCTACAGTCCTTAGAGCTTGAGGATGGGTGTGGAGCTGTTCCTGAGACACTGGGAACACTTCCTTTTTGGAGACTTGAGTTCTCCACATGAGAGACCAACCAAAAAAAGCCCCAAACCCAAACAGATCCATAGAATTTGTTGATATTCAACCCCTGGAGCCCAGTCAAGATCCAGACCAATGTCGTGCTGTCCTTGTGATGGGTGAATACAGTGGTTCTATGGCATTGTGAGCAACATTCTCCATCACAATATGAAGTTTTGTTGTTATTGTTTCCACAGCTGAAGCCAGGAAGGAGAAGCTGAGCTGAAGGAGCAAGGCCATGGTTAAACTCAAGCAGTTTATTAAGAAAGCTGAGTGACCAACCCAGTATCTCCCTTCTGGCTTGCCAGTGCTTTTCATTTCCCTTCTCAAATCTATGTTCAGTCCTTGAATATTTTCCTTTTGATAAGAAACTTCCACAAATCCAAATGGAACAAAAATGTGGATAGGGGATGAGAGCTGTACTGAACACTAGAAGTGTTTAGAAGGTATAATGCAGTGGGATTAAATCTTCTCACCACAGATCAGTAATGATCTTCCTTCTATACCAGACCCAGTTTTACAGGATTGAAACAAATCTGATATTTTCACTTTTAAAGTTTTCATCTGGATCCAAAACATCCACATTTCCTTGGGCTCATCCCTGCAATGTTCCACCAAACCCTGAAGTCAATGTATTGCAATTCAGATTTCAACTAATCCACCTTTAGACATCCAGTCAGAAAATGTGCTGATCTGCATGAACATACTGCCTACTCATGAGACCATTTTACTCAGTTCATCAAGCACTGCCTACAATCTTCCCAGCTGCAGCATGAAATGTATCTCCAGCAGAAGTTTAGGAAACATTGAATATAGGCTCTCAAAGAATTTTCAATGAAATCTTACTCACAGACCACTTGTGGACAGGAATCCTATATTACAATTTGGACCAGACTTAGACAGCTGTTGGCAACAGCCAATCTGCTATTTTTGAAAATGAGACCTATTCATTCTTGTTTATCCTCAGATCTGGAAAATTAACAGTTCCTCTCTTTAGGATCCTCTTTACAAGTGGGAAAGCCCCACAGTGCGTGGCATAACCTGGGAATTTCCACGTTCAGTTGGAACCCAAAGCCATGGAGCTCCAGTTGGGAGGACTGGACACCAGTCCTCTCTCTGTGCTGCTTGGCAGGACCACACATAAACAGGATTTAAATATTTATTTTCCCTTCACCATCCAACATCAAACAGAAGAGCCACATGTAGCAGTTAACAACTGTGTTGTAGGATAATGAACAAAACCATTGCAAACTTGGCTTTAGATTCAACCTGCCTACAACACCACTGATCACTGCAAGTCACAAATTATGTAATTTCAGCAGGGGAGCTACTGCCAGCAGGAGGATTAGCAACATCAGTTGTAATGAGCCACTTCATTTCCAAGTAACATTTAGAAATTTACAGTGCCTGGAATTGTGATGATTAAATGGATAACAGAGTTGAGTAGACCGGAAATGGATCACTTCTAATTTTCCACTTATATCCAGTAACCCATCATAAACTATCCCAAGTCTTTTGGTCTTCATTTCTCTCACACCAGAATATTTAAACAAAAAAAGATGATCCGTCATTGAAGTTACAGTGGTGGAAAACCAATGGGAGATAAGAAGCTGGCCACAAATTCCCAGACTTAGATGTCCTGTTTCCAATTCTGGCTGTGTTGGGGAGAATTAAGAGAAATGCCAATGAAGTGACACAAAAGTGAAAAATTAAACCAGACCTACGGAACATGAATCTATGACTTTTTCTGATTATAGAGAGTCCATACTCATGTATCCAGTTTCACAAAATCATTATTCCCTATTCCCATGAGTACAGACTGGCCACATATCCAAAGACCAAGACCTCAGACAGAGCACAGATGGTTTAAAAGAGTTGAAACAGGGTAATTACCTTAAAAAAGCAGAGATCTAAAGAGAAGTATTGATTTTGATGACTTTTTTTCCTAGAAATGTCAGAATGTTTGTTAGATTTCTGCATTATTTACCACAGTAAAAAAGTTCGAGTGACTAATCCCCTTGACAAAGCGTCTTGGTAACATTAAATCCATTTTTTAAGTAGGCCTGTGGGACATGGGAAGTTTAGCATTTTATTCCAACTGGGAACAATCCCTTCCTCAAACTACAGAATTTCTGAGGGAGCAAAATTCCTCTCTGGTACCTTCTGTACTACATTTGGTTACAGGGAGGTCTTTCACATGAGTTTTGAACATTTCCTTTGCAGTTCGAGCCACTTAAGCAATTACAACACTATTGTCTCTTTTCTTTCCTTTTTCAATTGCACATCAAATCTGCAAACGCCTCTGAATGGAAGCTGTTGGTTCTGCTGCCATATCCTTCCTTATTCAACTTTAGTGACACTAAAATTTGAAGTTTAGTTGCACAAAGTTTATTTCTGACAGAGTAGTTTGGGTCAGTTTTAATCCAACACACCTACCCTAAGCTGTGACCTCCCCCAAACGGGCCAATCCACCTGGAAAAATCCATGCTTCACTCTTTCTTTCCACATTAAAGTAATGACATAAAATAATCAGATGCTGGAATGTGTCTTGGCATGAACAACAAACACAGGCAGCTTTATTAGCTGTTTCCCTGGAAGAAAGCTCCAAAGACCCTCCACATATTCTCTAATGTGCACTGGGAATGACCTCAGCTCTTCCAGGCCAGGCGGGGGCAAAAGCTCCTTTAAACATCTTTATAACTCACTTTATACTTTACTTCATTACTAGCAGGGAAGGATGGAAAAACACTCCCATTGCCTGGGAAACTTGTGGAAAGGGGAATGATGGATTGCAAAGGGGACTTGGCATCGTGGTGCCTCCCAAACCTCCTGCCACTGAGTGTGGGTTTCCTTCAGCTGGGAGTGTTTAGCAGGCTGTGCTATTTCAGGGACAGGGAACCACTTGGGATCCCTGCAAATGCCTCTGCAGAACTGCAGGGTTACACAGATGCTTCTCAGGCTTGGAACTGCCAGCTTTTCTGGGGGAAGTGCCCCAAGATATACTGATATACCCTGGTTTGGGGTACAGCCTTGAGGTAAGGTGGTCAGCAGCAATTCAGGATGGGTATTTGATACTCTGGCAGGACATTACTGTCCAAGAGCCTCTGGCCAGAGCTGGTGACCTGGTCCAGCAGACCCTTGCTGCATCCCAGAAGGGATCATCCATGTGCAGTTCCCTGGAGTTACTAAAGAGCAAACAAGGAAGCAGAGAGTTTTGGAATCAGAACTATCACCAGCTCTGCTTTCCTGGTGTCATCAGGCTGTGCTGAGGAGCTGACAAGGATCTTGAAAATGAGACCTTTTCACACAGATTCAGGAGCAAAAACTGTTTTGTTCTATGGTGACAAAATCCCAAATGGGAGGAATTCACTTCCATCAGCCACACCTTGCTCAGTGTCTGACCAGGGAGAACTCCACCATAAACAAGGACTAGATCACGGTAGGGAGGGATGCAGAAACATGGAAGGAGAGAAAGATGTTAAATTTGCATTTGGTTTCAAGAGAGAAGAAAAAAGCAGATTCAGATGTAAACAGAAGAGCTGGGTCACAGTAGACAGAAAGCACAGCAAGGCATAGAGCGAGGCACAGAGCAGAATCAGCTTTTTTTTTTTTGAGGAGCTGGGGTCAGAAGAACTCTGTGTCCATCAAAATCGATCACACTGACCAGGCAGGGCAAGTGCCAGTCAGGGCTGAAATCCTGCAAGAGCAGCCCTTGTTCAGAGGGGTCAGCAGAGACAGCTCCAAACCCAGCCATCAGAAACCCTGGGAATCACTGTGTGCTGCTAGGGAGGGGCTGGACAGGAGTCCAGTGAGGACCTGAACAATAATAGACAAGAAGCTGTGCTGCTTCTCAAGCCATTCATCAAGTAAGTTACCACCACCTAGGTCCCACTCCGTGGCTGATATGGAATTCTTGTTCTGTCAGTGCCACCAGTCCTTCTCTACAGGACTGAGAAAGTCTTGTGCTGGTCACCACAGTAACAGACACTCTGCATCTGGAGAGGCTTCCAAGCTTTCTCTACCACTAGATCTTAAAAATACTTGGCAAAAGCAGTCAAATATTCCTGTTTATATTACAGATGGACAAGACTCTGCCCTGGCTTCTCCAAGCTCACCCTGCCAGACCTAAGCCCAAGTCACAGTCTTGTGCTCTGACCAAAAAGAAATACCACCAAAATCTTGTGTAGGACAGTTAAAGAATGTGCTGGACCATGGGGTCACAAAATAAGGGGCCACTTAGCAAAGCAATTCACTGGGAGATGAAGCCTGGTGATGGCTCCTGGCATTTCAGACAAGCATAAAACTTTGAAAGCAGAGCCTTGTACAGCCTGAATCCTGAAAGCTCCTCCAAAAGGAACATCACTGCCAGGGAGGGATGGACAGTGCCTTACAAAAGACTTACAAGACAGTAACTCCACTCATTGAACCACGACTCCCCAGGACATCAGTACAAACAGGAGTAAGGACAAGTCTCAGTCTCTGGAAGGAGGTTTGGAAACCTTGAAGACTCCTCATAAATAAAGCCTCAAAGTTCCAGGTTCTCCCCAAATTCTCAATCCTCTGCATACCCACGATTTAAAAAAAAAAAAAAAAAATTGCATAAATAAAATATAAATGGCATCCTGTGTTCTCTCCCACACCCCATTCTTCCTCCCTCCTCTTTCCTCATTGTTTGTTCAACAGGAAGTTGGCTTTGCTGTGAGGTACACCAAGCCATCTGTCAAAAACATGGAAACAGTTAACAACATACACAGAGGCTGGAACGACTTGTTACAGAGCCTATTTAAGGTCAGAACCATAGGCTGAGATTTGGGAGAGCAACCCAAGCCCCAGAGCTGTGGCTGGTTAAACCAAATTGCAGCTTTTCCCTTCTGACATAGGGAATGGCACCTTGCAGAGGTGGGAGCTCGTGTGGGATGCCCCAAAGCTGAATCCTCACAGCATTGGCACATCAGGGCAGCTGAAGGACTGTGGGCTGGTGGAGCCCACAAACAGTGCACAGACAAAGGTACAAGGGAATGGGACTGACATGGAAACACTTCTGGAAGTGTTTCTACTGGAAAAAGGATAAGAATAAATTCTTAGGGATTTCTGAAATTCAGAGATCTTTGCAAAACCTCCCTTCTGAAGTCAGAGCAGCTCTGCCTTTAGTGTTGCTCTAGGCCAATTGTTGGGCAGTGAACATGAGGGACTCCAAACAGAGCCTGAACTGGTCCCAAGATGGGAAAAGACAGATCTGCCTGATTTTTAAATGAGTGGTTTTGAAGGCACATCTTGATTCACTAGACCCTCCAAAGGAGGAAGGGAAGAATATCTGATTCAGAAGTGAAGTAATGCATTAGGTTGACTTGCTTGGCAGAACTTCCAGCAACTTTGTACATCTCATTCCCAGGCTGGAATATCCTACCTAGAAAGGGACCAGGAGGTCACTCTGCAGTTTTTAAGTCCTTGACCCTGCTGAGGCCACCCAACAGAGCTGCCAAGGGGCAATGGTTGCAGCAGCATTTGTTCTTCTTTCTTTCCAGAAAAAAGAATTTCCCATTTGCTCCGTGGTGGGAGAGAAGAGCCAGATGGCTGGACCTGAGCAAGGCACGCGACCCTGGAGGAGGAGACTGGGGGTGAAAGGTTCCATAAACTGATTACCAGGAAAACACACAACTGGAAACAAATGCTAATAAAAATTGCAACATTCAGAGATCAAACGCCTTAAATCATCACATTTCTTTAATTTAAAAATGCAGGATAAAAGAAACTAAAATTACTCTGCAGCACATTTAAGCCAATCTACTATTTTCCAGGCATGTCCCTAATTTATTTCACAGCAAAGGTCTTAAAGAGTAGTTATAAATTATCACTAAAGACAGAGAGAAGACTTGGGTTTATCTGAGCACACTTAAAAAATCACCCTCACTTTCAGAAACAGCATCAACAAAAATCTTGTAGGATTAGAAAATACACTTCATCCCCGAGCTTAAGTTAAAGGATTCAAGTCAGAATATTTCTATTTCCATTTCCTTTCAGGAGATTTCTATTGGCTTCAAACCTAGACAGCACTGAGAACCACAGCAACGCTTAATTCAAAGGGTCTGGTAAGGAGCAGGACAAGTTGCCATGGTTTGGGGAAGAACCATCAAAGATATCAGACCTAGAGCTCTTCTCCAGATCAGGTTTTTGCCTCTTTTACAATCAAAACAGAGTATGAAAGATTTGGGCCTTTATTTTTCATTAAGCCTCAGAAAATCTTTTAAAGGTTTTCTCCAAGCCATGGAAATGTCAAACTCCTTGGGCATCTCAGAGCCCTCTCTAGTCCAAGTTCCCCAATTTGGGGGTTTCTCAGGGATGCCCAGACTCTGCTCATCCCCAGAGTGCAGAACGATCATAAACAAACCCAAGGCCGTGCTCTAAACATGAGCACTAAACAGAATTAATTGAAACAAAGCTTAACAAACAAAAAGAAACTCAAAATGCACGACAGCATGTGGGGATTTGGGGCTAATCAAAACCAGCTCTCCTGTACTTCCAGCTCCCACTCAGTTTTCAACCCCTGAAAATGAAAACCTCTCAGTTTCTAAGAAGCTACACTATTCTGATGACAATTTGTCTGAAGTCAAAGAGTTTACTTTTGTTGATCTTTCCTCCCAAGACATGCTGGGCTGCACTTGACTGGTTTACAGAGCACCTCTGTATTTGAACAAAAAGGTAAAACTAGACCCTAGTGGCATCTCTGGGACCTGGACAGGACACAGGGTTGAACACGACCTGCTCCAAGCTCCATGAACTCATCTTTCTCTGGATTGACACCTAAAGCCCAACTCCCACAAAACCTTCCTGTCCTTGCAGCAAGGCACTTGCAAGCCCTTTTAGGATCCTGAAATGATTTGATAATACTGTAAAAGACACATTTACCCATGAATGGAGTGCCAGATAGGCACACCCTTCTGCTCTGCAGCACTGCACGCATTTGAGTCGCTGCTGAGGCCCATTCTGCCTTTCCAGTGGTTCCCCAGGAGCACAACAAGCTCGGTGTGTGCCATGCCTGGGCATGGCATCAACACAAGTCAACATGAAACAAGGTCAGACTGCAGCTGGGGCTCAGCTCTGAGCTCTGAACACACTGCAGGTGTAGTTTGCACCCTGCTCATCACCCAAACCTAACATGGGAGTGTTGCCTCTTTCCTCTCATGCAGCATTGATGATTAGTTTTGATCTGACTGGAATGAAGGAGGGATTGTGTAACTGTCCCCAGAACAGCCCAGCCCTGGGAGCTGTCTGGTCTTATCTCTCCTCTGGCCTTTGTTTGCAGATGGAGATGAAACCTGCAGACTTCCAAGGCATGGTTTTCCCAAACCCTAAATAAGTCTTATTCATGTCTCCTTCCAGGCCCTTCCACATGCCCCAGGAGGATGGCAGAAGTTACAGGACCCTCATTTGTCACTTTTGTCATTTGTTTTTTTCCTCCAATGGCTCTCCTGCCTCTATCTAATCAGGGGGACGTTTCCTGTCTTTGTTCTCAACCATTCATCCTGCGGGAATGATGATTATCATCAAACAGCATTAAAATAGAAAGCCTGGAGCCAGCACCCAATTAGCTTGGAGTTAGGGAGCCCTGGAAAGGAGACATGGAAGAGACCACAGACAGTCCAACTAGCAAAAATGGGCATTGAATTACGTGTCATTCAACCACAGCATCATCCCACCTTCAAAAATAAACCTGGGCTTCAAACCCAGCATGGGCCAAGCTTGGAACCAATAAACATCACGTACGTGTGGCATGTCCCCAGAAAGCCAGGAGAATGTTCTCAGTGCCACTCTGTTCACCAGTTTAAACCTCACACCAACTGGGAGACAACTGCTCCATCCAGATCTCCCAGTGGGGGAAATGATCCAGATTTCCTTCGTGCATCAAATCTCTGCTCCCAGGAAGCCTCGGAAATTCTTTCCTGAAGGAACAGAGAGGTCCTCAGAGTGTGCAGATTGTTTTAAGTCCCAGATCCATATTAGAGAAAAACCCAAACCTACTTTTGCCTGTTGCCCATTCCAGCTCCCCAGACAGATGCCATCCTTGCTCAAGCTGAAAGAAATTCAGACTTGTACTTAGTTCACAAATGAGTGAAGAACCAGTTACAAACTGGAAGACTCTTCCAGGCTGCATAAAGACCATGAATAAGATATAACCAAAGAACCTGGCTCACCAGTAATTTTTTCCTCCAAAAGCCACGTAATATTTTTCCTTCCTAAGAAATTAAAACAGTATTTCTGGTGTCCCACCAGGATGGAAGCAGCAGCATGGAAGCAGCTGGACAGTAGCAGGCCTGAGTTGGGATTCTGCTCTGGCTTGGGTGGATTATGAATTTCCTCAGAAATGTTGTTAGTAAACCTAAAATCACTTTGTATCGAAGACTTTTGAGGGAATGCTGCTATGTGAGAGCCCTGGAAACACGAGGTGTTGTTTACTGCTTAGCTTAGCTGACCCAAGGATTTGCCTTCAAGCACAAAATTCCAATCCTTTACTTCAGAGATCCCAGGATGTGTGAATCACAACAGAAACTTCAAAATAACCTTGGGAGAGGCTGGAGCTGGAGAAAAGCTGCTCCTAGCATCTCGTATGGCAAAGTCAGCCCAATCCAAAACCCCTCTGCATCACTGGCTCTTGGCTCTGAATCCCAGATACCATTTCAGCTCATATTAAGGGCATAAATAACAAGTGTTGACCTCTGAAAAGTGGGGAAATTCAGACCCAGTTGTCGAGCCTAACTCTTTGCTGCTGACTGGAAAAGAACCAAGTCAGGTATAAAAACACAAATACATTCATAATTTCAAAGTCTGCTCTTCTGATGATGTTGAGCCTATTTGTTTTCCTTCTTCCAATCATTTTTTCCAGTTGCTAATTGGAGGCTAATAAGGCTTAAAAAGTCCAATTCTGCACAGCTGAATTTTTTTTTCCTTTGCTCATCTTTATACACCCTGGCGCCAAAGCCCGTGCTGGTATAAATCATGTACTTGATGGGAACTTTACTCATTTATATCCAAAGGGAATCCGGTCTCCAGTGTCTCCAGATAATGATCTTGTTGTGTTTAATACTGCATAAACACATAGGATGATGCGTTCCCTGTCTTAAAAAAAGTTTGTTTAACTTTTTCTGTCTCATCTTTAGTCAGAATAGCAAACAACAGGAGGGAAGGGTGGAGAAAGAGTGAGATCCTAGTAGTGAGATCATGCAGCACGGAGTCCGGTAAACTCCAGGGTGAGAAGTCTTTTAAACACAAATCTATCTCTGCAAAATCAATAGGAGGAAAAAAAAAAGAGGCTAAATTTAACCCTTATTCTATTTAAAACCCGTTTGCAGCATCTCGCAGAACTGTGTTACATAAACACAATTGTGTTATATTTACGGTTTGAAACAAAACACAAAACCCTCAGCTGCAGGACTCCAAGTCCCACCCAGCCATGGCCTGTGGAAGAGCCATAAACAGGGAGCAGCCCTGGAGCCTGGTGCTGTGCCAGCCCCATCCCAGCATCCACGGAGCAAATCCACCCTCCAGGAGCAAACAGCTCCCAGTCTGCCACGTGGACTGGTCCTCTCAGGTGACCACTGCATTGCAGGTGCAGTGAGCCAAAAATCCCACCCACCAGCAAGGTGGGAGCACGGAATGAAAGGCAGGCACCAGCCTTGACCAAACTGCTGCATGCAACCCTTGCTCAGCCTCTTGGCACAATTTCCAGCCCTTCAGCCAACGGCACTGGAGGTTTCCACAGCAGAAAGAACCTCCTCCCCTCCGCAAAAAAAATAAAATTCTTAGCTGGCCACTGAAACATCTGCTTGCCAGAGACACCCAAGCCCATGTGTCACTGCTGCCTGAGTCACACAAAATGTTGGTACCAGCNACGTGACGCAGCAGCCTTGGCAGAGATGTCGGTGTAAACGCTGGCCCCACAAGCCACAAAAACCTTCTCCAAATGCAGGAGGATCTCTTTGGGAGAGGTGTACCAGGAAACCCACAAAGCCCTATTTCTCCATCCTGCTGTCCTGGTTTTCCCACTCCAATTAACTCTCAAATCAGGTTGGATTTATAGAGGACTTTCATATTCAGACTCTGGCATAGGACAGAGAGGTTCCTCTCTCTGGATCACTGGCACACGGACAATGAGCTCCTTGTCTTCACTCCTGCCTCTTCGAAGCTCTGCTGGGGCTTGATGCACATTGGGTTTCCTTTCCTTATTAAAAAAAATTTAAAGATGACCTTAATTTTGCAAACACTATTCATTGCAAGCAGCATTTTGGCTCCAGCATTGCTCCCAAGTCAGGCTTTGTTTTCTTTCTCTGGGGTAGGACTCTGTTGAATCCCAGTCCTCTCACTTTTTTTGCAGTGGATGGGACCCAAAAGCGCAACATTTGGGATCATTTCTTTGCAGTTTGCCTCTGCAGTTTCTACTCAAGTGAGGTATTCTGCAGCTGATGCTCAGCTCTGCTCCAGCTGTTTCAAGGCGAAAGAAGTGGCTAATGGGATCAGGGACCCGACCTTACCACTCCAGGCATGTAAGCATTTAATTCTGCCACCCAATTTATAACCTACCAGACTCCTGTGGTGATCCTATTGCAGCAGCGTTGCAGCCACCAACACAGAGGTGAGAGATGTTGCTTTTTAAAAAGGCATCAGCTCTTTGGGGAAAAGCGGGAATCAAATTATAAAGAAAATTAATTTCTTTTTTTGTCATCATTATCTTCAATATGAAAGAAATCTCAGATAGAATGACTAATCTGGCTCCAGCCAACACAACCTCAGCTGCTGGCAGCAGAGAGGCAGCCTGGGAGGGGGGGAAGCAAAGCAGAATGGCCCTGGATTCCTCTGCCAAGCAGGGAAATACTGCCAGAACAGGGGAACCCTCAAAACCTGCCCAGGAAAGGGGGGAGTGCTGAGTCCCCCAGAACACAGAGGAGCAGAGTAAAAGCAGCTCCTTGTAGCTACAGCACCTTAGAAATACATTCTCAGAGGGGTCATGCAACCTGGGCTGGTGGCAGATGGTGTGAACGCCAGCTAGAAACTCCAAGAGGAACTAAGCTCGGAGCAGGAAGGACAGATGGATGCACAGCAAGAATCCATGGGTGAACACACACACACACACACACATCTACAGCAAGCAAATATTCCCAAAATGCTGCTCCCTCCTTGACTTTAGGCTCTGGCTAAATAATGCCGCATTGTTTTGTATCAGGTTCTGCTCTTGCAGCCCCGCTGCGGCTCAGAAACAAAGGGGGCTTCATGCAGGACAAAAGGGGACTGTTCCACCTAATGAGGAGCAGTTGAGAGGTATGGAGACAGCACCCTCTCCCCATGGCTGCCGATGTGAACAGCCCCTCTGACTAATGAAGAGCAGTTGAGAGGTGCGAGCAGAGGGAACAGGGATGTCCCTGAGCAGGGAGGGGGCTGGTCCCCAGGGACACGGCGCTGCCACTCGGCAGGGACAGCCCGGGACAAGGGAACACGTTTAGGTTCATCTGTCACCATGATGGCTCCTGACCCGCCAGCCTCGCAGGCCCCACTCTCTGACCTCTCGCTCTGACCTCTCCAAAGAGGCGCTGCTGCTCAGCCAGAAGTCCCCTATTGACTACCTGTCAGAGGGCACCTGCTTAAGGAACCCCACAGAAATTAAAGTCACAAAATGAGTCACAAGGGACTGTTTGAGCTGGGAAGCCAGCATTAGACCCTGGCTGGTAAACCAATCTCCCTAATTATCTGTCAGAATAATCTCTTTTTTTTCTATTTTCTTTTCTT
>VZTT01003779.1:8017-27776 GCA_013400855.1 Buphagus erythrorhynchus
TTTTTTTTTTTTTTTTTTTTTGGCTGCTGCTGCTGTAGGTGTGACCTGCAGCAAAACCCCAGTTTTGCTCTGTCTGGTCTGGTCTGTTCTGCCTGTGCACCTCCTGGCATTACTCATTTGGGTACCACCTTCAGCATCTCCTCTGTGCCAAAGCACCAGCACCCTCAGCAGGGGCATGTTGCAAGGTTTTTTTTTTTAAATATCTGCTTTTATATTCTCAAAGAAGCTGGGGGAGCATTTTGGCACACTTTTGCATGAGAGATACTGCAAATTCAAGGAACAAAGAGCACATATTCATAAAGCTCTGATGTCTGCAGTGAAGATCTGAGACATCCATGCTTTCCTCTTCTCCCATGGCCATGGAGAGGACCTGCTGTGAGCAGACAGGTCCCTCCTCAAGGGCATTATGCAGCCAGGTAGTGGCCAAAAATCCTGTTTCAGCTGTGTGCTTACACAGATTCAGGGGAAAATGTGTTTTCCAGAATGGGCATCCTGGTCCTGAGTCACTCTCCTTGTGTTCCCTACCACTTTTTATCCCAGATGCAGGCAGGGCCCCAGCCTTTGTCTCTCTTTCTGGGTTTGCACTTTGTACTTTGAAGGAAATATGATTGGTTACAGTTTAGTGTGTTACTGCTTACTTTTATTTTGTTTTTTTTTTTTTAATTTTCGTACTTTGTTTTCTAGGTTTTCTTTTCAATTTAGTATAATTTATGTTTTAGTAGTTTTGACGAATTTCAGAGTGTTTGATAAAACAGCAGAAAAACAACTAAAAATAGTTAAACTAATACACCTAGTATAAACTATAACTTAAATATTCAAAGACATTACTACACCTGCCCATGCTGGGGGCTCTGAAGATGCTGTAATTCCTCATACCACCATTGTCTGGGCAGCATTTAAAAGGCTGGGGATGAATAATTCCTAAATTGTGGTGAGCTGAACAAGGAAAATACCCACAAGAGCACTGAATGTACCATCTAATGGTTCTGTGGGTGACCACAGCCATCCCTCCATCTCTCCTGCAAACAAATTGTCCAGCAAAGCCACACAGCTACAGACAGCTTTGTTCTGAGGGTGGCAGTGAAATATCACCAAATAATAAATATCACCAAATAAATCCTGGGGGATTTTCCTCTCCTCTGTGCACAGCTCTGGGCTTTGGGGAGAGCCTGGCACGTTGAACTCCAGCTCCCAGGAGAAGGTGGGCACACAGTGTGGCTGCTGATGTTTATCCACACCCCCACTCCCAATTTAGGGATTTTTTGGAAGCATCTTTCTGGTCACTGGCACCTGGTGACAACCCAAAAATGCCGAGTCCAACCACCCCATGTGGTTTTCATGCATGCCACGTTCAGGTCACAAACTGGAAATATTTTACATCCTGAGGGAGGATTCTATTGCTGGGAAGAGTGTATCCTTCCTAATTTGTAATTGTGATATTGCCAAGGAAGTTATGGAAGCCTGGGTCGCTCTAATTATCTAGATTTCCCAACTTTTTAGAAGTTGTATATTAGCAAATTGCTGTACTTTTGCATCTCGGCCCTTTAAGGAATAATTCAAAGTTCTGCAAATTACAATTCTAACTCCTTTATTCTATTTCCATTCTTTCTCTATCCAAAGATAACACGCCAATAAATAGCTGAGGCATAATATAAAATTGCAGTGAAATATTGAAGAGGGAGGAGATAATGAGTTTGCTACAAAAACTAATAATTAATAGCTTAATATAGCCTAAGCCTATTTGAAAATAAGAGTTGCCAGTTTGGAGAAGAAACATGTTTAATGTCGTAAAACAGAGGTTAGGGTGAGCTTGTCTCACGTTTAAAAACTGATTTTTTTTCCTAGTATCTGATCTAAACCTTGTCCTCTGTCAGTGTAAAGACACTATCCTTTCTCTTAGAGCTTCATGCCCTTGTTAAAAGTCCCTCTCCAGCTCTCTTGGAGCCCTTTTAGGTGCTGGAAGGTTCTGGAAGGTCTTTCCACAACCCCAATTCTCGCTAATAACCACATGTACTCTATTAGGAGTCAACAGGGAAAAGTGCCCAGCAAAGGAACAGCTTTTAAAATCCTCCTTTTTTGGAGGTTTGATGTCTGCAGCACTCTGGTGGCACTGTCACAGCCTGGCAGATCTGTCTCTGGGTGTTAAAAAGGTGCTCAGGGACAGGGTTTAGGGTGGGTTAATGATCAGAGTCCATGACTGTGGCTACCTTTTCCCACCCAGCCAATCCTGTGACCCCCAGCTCCTGTAAATCACGATCCTGGAGCCATCAGAGCCACCCTGGTTCACATTGCCAGTTCAAGGCACATAAAATAATTTCAAATTAAAGCACAGGGGAGTGGATGTGGCTACTGTGCTGCAAAGAGAGAAAAAGGACAGTAACACACACTGCCCTCTTTGGGAAAAAGGCCACTTTATTGTACGGATTGTCCGTATTTAAAGTATGTTACGAGCACTAGGACAGGACAGTAGTTCATTGGACAATTGGGGAAAACATCTCTGACCAAACATGTCTGGATGCCTCATGAGAAAAATACCAGGTGTTAATTTATTATTATGAATTCCACTCTATTTTTCACCATGTTATCATCCTGGGAAATTTCCTCCCTAACTGAAGCTGTAGTCAGCCTGGCAGCCTGGGAATGGACCTGAGAGTCAAGAGAAATCCAGGCCTGAAAAGAATTTCCAAGCTGTAATTCCCTAGCTCTCTGAATGTATGTGTCCACAAGTGGAGGGGAGGCAGAAACACTTCACAGGTTCAGTTTTTAAGGACTGGTCAGGCTGCTCTAAGTTGTAGCCTGAGTGTCTTCCCAAGCCCTGGGAAAGGGCTGCAAACAAATCCCACTGCAGGATGAGGTAGGTGAGTGCAGGGGAGATGGGGAAGGTGTTTTGGAAATGGCTCAGCTGCCTGTGGCTCCTCCTGTGAGAAAGCTGAATGAGCCTGCTGGCCCCAAAAGAGATCATCTGACCCCTTCTGTTTCCTGAACTGTGTTTCCATGCCCACAGCCTGAAGGATTATTTGGGATATCACACTGTATATGCTGCCTGTGGGCTTGGTATGAGGTGAAAATCAGGATAATTCACTGCCTGACTAATTGACAGGAGATGTACTCTGAAAAGACAATGATGGTCCCCAAGCCCCTTCTAAATCCTCAGCCATTACCCACCCTCAAAAATGAATTTTTGAAGCCATTACCCACCTTCTGATTATCCAACTTCTGAATCCTCAGCCATTAACCACCTTAAAAATATGAATTTTTGAAGCCATTACCCACCTTCACAAACATCCCCCACGCCCTCCCTCAGCTAAACCTGAGCACTCCCAGTTACCTTGAGGGGTCACAGAGAAGGCAGTTCAAGGGAAGTTGCTGTGACAGAAAGCAAAACCAGAATTTCTCAACTGAGAAGCCACCACCTCTCTGAGGACAGGCTGACACTTCACTGAGCCCTGCTGTGTGAAAATGTGGCAGCTTCACCTTTCAGTTTCACCTTGTGTAAATCTCTATTTGTACCTTCTTGGCAGCTGAGCACCTCCTAAGGCTTGGCATATGGTATCATCTGAAGCACAAAATAAAAATATTGCATCCATCTGTACATCTACTTGTTTTGGAGAGCCAATTTCTACACTCAGAAAAGCAGGTTGGTTTAGGACTACATTTAAAAACAACTAAAAACTCATTGCAATGTCACAAGAATATTTTCAGTTTTGTCTATCTGAAGCATTTGATCAGAAGAAACAGTTCCAGAGAGAATCACATTTACTCTTGGGCTGTTATCCAAGTTGTTGGTAGGATGAATGGGCCCTAACGTGGAATTAAATGCAATTAATGCCTATGGCAAGGTTCCTTTGCATTCCTGTGAAATAAAGGAGAATTCATTCCTCATGTATTAAGTCTATTCAAGATCATTAAGTGCATTAGTTACTAATACTCTTACTCCTGCAGCATTTGTCAGCTCTTTTAATGATCCAGACTCCAGGCCAATTAGAAAATGAGACTGGAACAACTGGAGATAAACTGCCTTTGAAAGTCCCAGTTTCTCTCTGCTGTTGCCTTAATATCAAAAAGTGCTTTACTGGGGCAGGCACACAGCCAAGCCCTGCCTGGGGAAATTCCCTGCCTCCCAAGTTATCTATTTAATTCCAGTGGCACTATTCTCTAATGGCCCTTCCTGGTACTTTCTCTTTGCTTCCCAATTTAGCTGCTCTGCAAAAGTGCTGCCTTTTTTTGTTTGGATTTCATGTCCTAGGGGATTTTTTTTTTCCCCCTAAATCACTGGACAACCCCCCAGACTTTGAAAACTCTGGGTTATTTCTGGATGTATAAGTCCACCCCAGTTTCTAGGGAAGGCTTATCTTGCCAGCTCCAAACCCTTTTCCCTACCTAACCCTCTCGAGAACAAGATGCATTGGCTGCTCATAATTCACACAAAATGTCCAACGTTTCAGGGCAAAGAGAAACAGGCTGAGTTATTTTTATCTCCTCTCCCGGAATAAATCCCCCCACAGTTCATTTCCAGGCATCCATCAGCTCACACCAGAGGCAGGGCTTTGGGAACAGAGGGAGATCTAAGCAGAGAGGCCTCGGGAGCATTAACCTGCTCCAAGTGGGATAGAAGCAAAGCAGGACCACATTCCACCTCCACAAGTCAAAACCTTGGTACCCTTTAAAGCAAAAAAGAAAATTTACCAACACGTGCATGCACCGTTTCACTTAATTAAAAACCACCACAACCAGCTTTGTTCTCTGCACTGGGTCTGTCTGCAAGTGTTGGATACCAAGGACAGAGAGGAAACACAGCACACAGCAAGGAGAGCTGTGGGAATAATCTGAAAACAAATATTGAAAATACAAGAAATCCTGCCCCTATCTGCCCCAGGATGACCACAAGCTGAACTGCAAATTTTCCTCATTTTGTATCATTTATCACTTCATTGAATGATTCTTGGTCTGTAAATTATGTAAATTCATGTAAATAACAGCAACCCTGTCTGTGTTCACCAGCCCTTGGCAGAAAGTGATGTGTTATTGTTCCAGCCCTCTGAAATGAAAGTGTAAACTCTTAAATGCTTTAAGAAGATGTCCCTATAAAATCAAAAAGTTTCTTTCATTGCTGCAGAGCCAGTTTTCAATATTTCAGTATTTGGCATTGTTGCAGGGGACATTCTTGTTTATCTGGCTCATCTTTGTGTGGGCCATTAGCATGAGTCAGGGGCTGAACATTTATCAAATACTAGGCCCAAGAGACTGAGGAAAGGAGCAAGACTTGAAGCAGGCTGGTCTCATGGTTGGTAAAACCTGAACCATCAGAGAAGTGGAAAGGAGTCAAGAAATATACTACTCAAAATGCACCTTTTCATAGAAATAGGTCATGTGCTTTTTGGTTATCAGCTTTCTTTCTGCCCAGAGAAGCTGTGCTGCCCCATTCCTGGAAGGCTGGGAATTCCAAGGCCAGGCTGGGGAAGATGCCCAATCCTTACAAGTGCCCAAGGGCAGGTTGGATGGGGTATGGAGCAGCCTGGGACAGTGGAAGGTGTCCCTGCCATGGCAGGGGCTGGAACTGGATGAGCTTTAAGATCTTTCTGAATTTAGTCCAAATTGTAGAATAATTTAGGTTGGAAAAGATCTCCAAATCACAGAGTCCCAGCTGTGCCCCATGGCCACCTTGTCACCCTGAGTGCCACCTCCAGGTGCCACCTGCAGGGATGGGCACTCCAAAGCTCCCTGGGCAGCCCCTGCCAGGGCCTGAGCACCCTTTCCATGGGGAAATTCCTGCTGCTGGCCAAGCTGAGCCTGCCCTGGCCCAGCCTGAGGCCGTTCCCTCTCCTCCTGTCCCTGTTCCCTGGAGCAGAGCCCCATGTAGCTACAACCTCCTGTCAGGTAGAAACCTTGACTTTATTTTTCTCCTGCAGCCATGGAAATACTGATTTTTCCAGATAAATCCATGGCACCAAGAGCTCCCTGTGCCTTGTGCTGAGCTGGAGCCAGCTTTGCTCTGAAAACAGTGCTGGCAGCAGGTTTGCTCCGAGCCACAGCTCCCCATCATCCTGGCAGCCACTTAGGAAATCATCGCTGTCCTCGGCCTCCCAGCTGCTATTATTTATTTCATTAGTAAACAGCATGTTTTCAGTGCTTTCAGAAAGTAAATTTCCAGTTTCTGGGAAACAGGAATGAAATTAAATTAAATCAAAACTTTCACAACGTTTCCCATGGAACAGAATGCTGGCTTGGCATTTTCACCAGTAGTTCAGGAAAAAAAAAAACCCCAACAAAGCAGGCCTTCTGTGCTGAGCTTGGGTGTGAGGACACTGGAAAATTTAGATTCAGGTTTGAGTTTCACTCCGAATCACTCCACCATCTTAAATATCTTACGTAGATTTTATAAGAATGAAAAGTCAAGCTTCACAGGCCTTTTAGACCTTTAATGGGTATTTTTAAAGCAGCACATAAATATCTTGAACTTACATGAATTCATCCTTCTACCTGTCCAAGTGTCTGCAAGGGACTTTGGAGCTCAGCACAGAGAATTATGGCATTTATTCTCTGGGGACAGCCCCTGTTCCTCAAATACAGAAGAAAGAAAAAGAAAGAAAGAAAGAACGAAAGAAAGAAAGAAAGAACGAAAGAAAGAAAGAAAGAACGAAAGAAAGAAAGAAAGAACGAAAGAAAGAAAGAAAGAACGAAAGAAAGAAAGAAAGAACGAAAGAAAGAAAGAAAGAACGAAAGAAAGAAAGAAAGAACGAAAGAAAGAAAGAAAGAACGAAAGAAAGAAAGAAAGAACGAAAGAAAGAAAGAAAGAACGAAAGAAAGAAAGAAAGAACGAAAGAAAGAAAGAAAGAACGAAAGAAAGAAAGAAAGAACGAAAGAAAGAAAGAAAGAACGAAAGAAAGAAAGAAAGAACGAAAGAAAGAAAGAAAGAACGAAAGAAAGAAAGAAAGAACGAAAGAAAGAAAGAAAGAACGAAAGAAAGAAAGAAAGAAAGAGAGAAAGAATTAATCAGCCTTGCAAGGATGGGTCACCCTGGGGGTAGGAAAGCTCATCCTCTGTGCTCACCATCCCTGCCCAGAGGGGATTCAAGGTTTTCCAGCCAGCCCTGCAATCAGAAAAATTGGTGAGACATCCCTTACTAATTTTCCCCTCCACATTTATGCATTTAAACAATTTAATAGTCTTTGGAGATTCAGCAGTGTCTAGCCCATTACATGTGCAGCTGCATTCCTAACAGAGAACCCATCAAGAGAGGAAATGCAACTCCCTGACACCAGCTCAACCTATTCACTTCTCTCATATCCTATTTTTTGTTGTTGTTGTTGTTGTTGTTGTTATTCGAGTCAAAAAGTCATGACCTCTGGCAGAAAAAGAAAGGTGTGTGAGAAAAAGGCTAGCCTGGTGTATTGACTGCCTCTCTAATAGTCAGGAATATGTTTCCAGAATCATAAAAGGAAGAAGGAAAATCAAATAAGAAATCAACCAACCAAGTGCAGGAAGCAAGAGAGGAAGGGAACAGCAACATCAGTGTGTGAAGGGTGAGTGAAGCCAAGGAAGCTTTACCCAAAGCCATGGAGCAGTCCAGCAGCAAACCTGGAAGAAAATATCCCAAAGAAAGAAGAGGAAGAAAGAGGAAACATCCCCCAGCATGGGGATACCATTGGGTGAGGAGTCAAGGAAAGAGTTTTAAATGCTGGCTGTATTTCATATCAAACCATAAAAGAACCCTGAGGTAATGAGAAGGGCTGGCTGAGACCTCTCCCATAAATCAATTGTCTTGGGGAAGGGGGGAAGAAAAAACCCCCCTCCACAAAGAAATACAAAAACAACAAGAGATCAAGATTTTTCCCACACTTCATAATGTTTTACACAGTTACAATAAAGGATCTCCAGGGAGTGCAGCTGCTTTGTAGAGCCAAGACATGAACTTGGAAAAAAACAGCTAAATTGTAATAGAGCTTCAGATGTTTTACTCTGGGAAAAAAATATCCCACAAATATGTGTGTGTGTATATATATATTTATATATAAAAGAAAAGCTTTTAAATAAATACTCCTTTAAAGAAAGAATGAGGAAAAGCAAACAGAAAGGAAATGCATTTTCAAATGTCAATGGCAACGTGCTGAGAAGGCTGCTACAGAATTAACTTCGTTATTTAGATTATTGTTTAGTTCAAAGAGCTGTAGGTCTTCATGGTGACATTTATTTGGTGAAATATACCAAATTTTATCCAGGAAAAAAAGAAAATATGAAATGACAGGACAAGGCTCCTTGTGCAGACCAAACACCTGCCTGTAGTGGATGGAGTTGAGAAGAAACTGTGACAATCAGAGGCAGCTCCAGACTTCAGAAGTTTGTACTTGTCCAAGCAAAGACTTAAATTTTGGGCCCAAACATTTATCACAGCTCTGAGAAGCACCTGACTGACTTTTTGAGTAAATCAGCATTATAGGTGTTTAAGACATAATTGTGGTTAATAAAATCTGAATTCTTTATTATTTCCAGTAGAACTGGAAAGGGAATTTCCTTTCAGTTCCTGGCTGACACAGACTTTTTGAGTAACCACTGCCTCAGAGGCTTGCTTCACTCTGCTAAAATGGTGATAATAATGTTTCTTTTGTCTGTTTAGCTCTTAACCTTTTTTTGCAAGTGCTTTCTCCATGTGACGCCCTTGTGACACTGGGCTCTGCAAATACACAGACTCACCAACAGTGTGGAATCCTTCTGACTAATGGCAACTCATTAAATGCACTCCAGGCACATTCTGCTTTGCTATTTAGGCATTAAACAATAATATAAACCATCAAGAGGCAACCTGGAAGTGTTCAGGGCCAGGCTGGATGTTCTGGTGGGAGAAGCTGGAGCTCAGCAGAGTTGTCCCAACACCCACCCATGGCCAGAGGAGAAGCATGGGGAGGAGCCAGGTGACATCCACAGCAGCTGAAGCATTCAGAGAGAGAATTCAGCACTCCTTACACTCCAGCTGAAGAGCAAACAGACACCTGGGGCTGAACTTTGAGCAGCCCTGCCCTGGTTTCTAAAGCTGGGAGTGCAAGCTGGGTTTGAGCTCTGCTCTGTCATTGTGTTTAATGGCAGAGCACCTTGCAGACACTCCAGAAGAGAGGGATTGCATCTTATTTACATTTGTTTCTCTCCTGCAAAGGGGATTAAAAAGGGTGACTGGTTCAGAGGAATCCTGCCTGATAAGTCTCCTGGTGCTGCTCCCTGGAAACAGAGCAGTGCTGCACAAGAATTAGCACCTTGTTGGCCCTATGAGAGAAGATAATTTAAATTAAAAAAAAAAAACAACCCCAAAGCACAACACCTCGACTTACAGAGTGCTAGGATGTGATGCCTTGCTGTCCAATTTCTATTTCTAAAACTCCAGGAACACACTGAGTCACAGCAGGCATGGGAAACTTCACTCTGGGTTGTGCAATGTCGCCGCTCTCCTGCATCGACGGAAACTCAGAAGTGTCATTAAACTGAACCAACTCTGCATGGCTGAAAGGCCACTTATGTTATATAAACAAACAGCTTTTAGTCCCAGAACAAGAGGTCGTTGTGCAAGATTGTGCATCATCACTGCATGCCTCAGACACCACTGACCTGGTGAGACAGAGAGAGAAGCAAAGTCCTGACAGCACTGGTTCATTTAAAACCAAAAAGTGAATTAACCTGATTTTGACAAAGATCTCCACTGCTGGTGGAGTCTGAGATCTCCTAGTCTTTCCCAGAGGTGGGCCATGAGAAAGGGATCCAGATTGGAATCACTTCCTGTTGGGTCCCAGAGACCTGAGCTTTCTGTGAAGAACACTGCTTTTGACCTGAGGCTTTGGAGAAGGCTTCTAAATTTGGGTGATGGAGTTAAAATCATGTGTGTGTAGTTAAATAGAAGTGTGTGATTTCACATGATGAAGGGTTTTAAATTTAAGGTTTTTATAATACAGTAATAGGTATGGGACAAGATGGAAGATTTTGGGTGGTGTCTTTTTTGGTGTTCATCTTCCTTCTTCTTCCTTCTTCTTCATGGGTTTCAGGTTGTAGTTTCCAGTTGGTCAGTCAGTGTCACACTGAAGGTCATGGGAATTTAGTTATTAGGCTAAAAGTATAAATAATATAGGTGTTAATTCTCTATTGAACCGTTTAGCTTTAGAAGACCTTGTAGCAGCTGGATCTTCCTCCATTTTCCTCAATTCTAGCAGGTAGCTGGAAGTTCTGTGGAACACTCTGTACTTTTTGATAAAATTCATTAAACAACCAAGCCCGGACATGAAAAAGCAGTTTCCATCATATATTTGTTAATCTTAGCTCTAAGTGAAGGCAAAAGAGACTGAGACAAACCACTGATTAAGTGGTGCAAAACTCCCACTGCTGTTACAACTTCCCATTCTTTCAACAATCTGTTGGACACAAATCTCCTGGCCTTGTTTTACACCTGGGTGCTCTCATATGCTGTGAATTCTGGCCAAGTCCAGCCCATTTTTCAGAAGGATGCTTTGGTTTATCCCTTAAATGGGCACTTTTTGTTGGAGTGAGCTGCTGTTTCTCAGAATGATCTGGGGGAAATGAGAAAGGCAATAGCACTGATGCTCACCCTGACAGTGACGTGGTGCAGCTTTCCTGGAGGCAGGAGGAGGAGAGCTGCAGCTTCCTCAGGCTTCCCACAGGCTGTGCAGGAAGAGCTGCCAAGGAAGTGTCACCTTCTGGGTGTCCCAGCCAGCTCTCTCCACCCTGGGGGCTGCAGCTCAGCTCCTGGGCACAGCCAAATAAAGGTTGCTCCAGGTGCCAGCAGATTCCAGGCAATGAACACAGTCTGTACAGAGGGCTGCATTCACCCACCAGCTGGAGAGAAACACAGCAGCCATTGAAACTTATTTTAAAATATGTAGTATTTACCTAGAAAGCCTTTATGGCCTTTTGCTCAAACACTTGGGCTACTTGGGCTCAGGATAATGCACAGAGAGATTCTGGTCTCTCAAGGCTTGTGCATAATTTAGAGTTGCTGGCTTGGATTTTTCTTTCTAAAACACAGAAGTCTCCTGATTCATCTTGGGGACAAGTATCTGGGCTTTGAATACAGAAGGCAAAGTGCCTTTTAGTCTCCAGCAGCAGCATCTGGCACTGCTGCCAGGTAGGAAGGGGGCTGGCTGTCCCCACTGGACAGGCTCCCAGTGGGGAATTCAGAGCTTCAGAGGCTGATTGGGTACTGGGGAGGAAGATAGGGGAGCTGGGAGGGACATTCATTGGGGATGAGAGATTTCAGGATTGCAGGTGAGCTGCCCAGAACGCCCTCAGCCCCCCCAGGCCTCTCGTGGCTCCCTTCAGCTCTCTGCAGAAGTGCAGCTCTGTGCACTGCTCCTCACTTGTTTTCACCTTCACTCCAGAGGTTCCATCCTTCACCCCTCACCCTTATTCCAGTCCTGGCCCTCCATCCTCATCCCATCCTGTCTCCTTCACCTCCCATTGCCCTCCCCCTGCTGCTGGCTGTACTCTCCCCTTTGCCAAAGGCTGGTCACTCCACCCTGCCCTATCCCACCCCTCTCTCCGGATCAGAGCTCCCCATCTGTTTCCCACTTCCTTTGTGCATCATCTCTCAATCCTTCTCTTCACACCCAGTCTCTGTACATATGTGTTTTTACACTTCCCAACCTGTCTCTGCTGACTACTTTTATTTTGCTGGGACCCACTCCGAGCTCCTTCCTCCCTCTAAGTCAGTGGCAGGGCTCTGATTCCTTCTCACATGCCTCCAAATCCCTCCTGCTGCCTCCTGCTTCCCTGGCCACTGGCAGCCCTTGCTCACATCTGACACCTCTTTTCTCTGTCCCTTCCTCACTCTACTGATGCCTTTTTTTCCATGACTTCCCCCCATCACTACCCTGCCCCACTTTCCAGCTGTCCTGAGAGATTCCTACCTAGGAACCTACTCTGGATCCCACACCAGCTTTCTTCTCATCACCTCTGACTCATCACTCCACTCTTCCATCTGTCTCCACTTCTCCAGAGTGACATTTCCCAGTTTCATATGGCAGAAGATGAACAAGAAGCCCACAGACCCTTCTGTCACTTTTGGTCCCTCTTCTTCTGTGACTGCACCATGGGACTGAGCACAAAGGAGATGAGATTTGTTGGTGGCTTATCTGCAGGTGATCCCTCTCTTAAATTGTCTGCTGATTTCCCTTGGAAGGAACAGCCATGCCTCTTCCAACATTTTTATTTGCACTTTATAAGTGCATTTTATTATTTTTGATACTACTAATTTTTTTAAACCCTCTCCAGCTGTAGACTGGTCTCTTTTTTCTTCTCTCTCCAGGTCCATTCACCATTTTGAGTGGTTCCTTTCTTCCTTTCTCATTCTAGGCCCTCTTCCAACAATCTCCTGCCATGGAGACACACTGGAAACACACTCAGTCTCATTAAATGAGCTCATTAAAAGAGCTTTTCCAAATCTTTACCCAGTTAAAATTTTTACTTATACCACCTTTTACCCTGAGCTGCAGTTGCCTGCCAATTCTGTCCCTAGATTTTAGACTTCTTTTAGTACATGAAAAGAGGACCCATCCCATGTGTAGCCCTGCCTTTAATCCTTCATGTTAATTCTTGAGGGCAACCTCATCTTCAGGGAGAATCTTCAGGGCTGGGAGAGACCTCATGGGGATGCCAGGCCCATCCCTGGGAGCAGGGCAAGCCCAGCCATCCTTTATGAACCAGTTTTGACTACCTAGGTTGAAACAACCTCCAATGACAGAGACTGCAGAGCTTCTCCAGCCACTTTAAACCTGATTTTTCTATTTAGACTGGTAGAAAGTTTTTTCTCCCTGATGTCTGACTTATTCCTGCCATAATTTAAGCCTGGGACTTCTTGCCCTAATGACCACAGAGAAGGAGAATGGATTCATCTTTGCAGCATCCTTTTATATTATGATATTGTCTCCCATCCCTCACTTTTCTGGACCAAACCACCCCAGTTCTACACAACCTTGTCCATCTAATCCCTGTTCTCCTTGGTCTCCATCCTAGCTGTGGATCTTTCCTGGAGCACAGTTTATTCACACCTTTATTAGTGCTCACTACAGCAAACAGATGAGCTCAAATGTCCTGCAGACTCTCTTTTGCTCCACATAGCCCAGAGCTGAAGAATTGTTTTTATCCTGAAGAAATTCCAGAGAGCAGGGAGAGCTACATGGTTGTTTTCTTCTCAGCTAAGCCCAGTACTTTACACAAGAACTTGTTGAGCAAAATCCCATTTTTCACCAGGTTTCTCCAACACCTTTGTATCATTTGGGATTTAGCCAGTGAGATCAAAAGTCCCTGTGGTTGTTTTGTCCAGCTTACACAAACTCCCTCTGTCATCTCTCGAAATTATGTGGTCTCCCACCCATTGAGGCAGCTAAAAATCCCCTCTGTGGCCTTTCAATCCCTTACATCTGTGCTCAGACAGCACATTTTTTTCCTTTAAATGTACCTTAATAAATAAAGCCTTAATAAATAAAAGCTGCTTCTGCTTCCACACATCTCAAATACTGCTGGAGAGATGGTTTCCCTCCCCAGTGCTCTCACCTTGGCACACCCTGTCTGTCCCTGAGGAATTTCCCTCACCCTCAAAACCCTCAAACCATCAGCATCTCATCATCCTTCACACATCATCCCTCTTGGATGCTGGGCTGCCAGCCTGCACCGTGTCTGGCCAGCAGTGCCCCTTCCACCTTCAGTTTGCCACTTCACAAGCACTTCTGGGTTTTCTCCCAGGTTCCCCCTGTGCTCCAGGGCAGATTTGTGGAAAGAACTCTCAGGAGCTTCATTACCCTCTTTAAAGCCTTCTCAAAACCTTTGTCTTTGCCAGGAAAGCTGCAATAAATAAATGCAGAAAGGAATACAACAGTGAATGCTGAGAACACCAAATACTCTCCTGATTATTGTCTCCTCATCTCACTCCTTCACCTGCCAGCTGCTGCCCTGCTCTTCTAATCCTAAATTTTTTGGGAAGGAGCCTCTCTCTCCCATATCTGGCTGTACTAGACCCAGTCCAGTGGTGTCCCAGTTTCTGACTGGTGCCCTAGACACAATCTAACAACAAATACCCCAAAGCCATGGCAGACCATACTGGAAAGCTGACTTTGATAGCAAGTGGCTGCCAGTGGTTTGCAGTTGACCACAACCTGGCCCTCCCTGAGCTGTCAGGATGATGATATCAGCTCATTTCCCAGCAAGCAAAGCTGTTAAAAAGACACCAAAATTAGCTCCGAAGTAAGTTTGATGGCATTTTCTGTATGGCTCTCATGTGAAAAGAAAATTCATCTTCTAAGGTGGCCCCTTTGGTTTAGAAACAAAATACCCGTGGAGGGCAGGGGAGGGAAAGGAGCACTCTTGTGATAAAGATTTCAAGGAATAGAGAGAAAACTTCAGTTTTCAAAGCCCTTGGACATGGTGCTGCTAAGTAGAAAGCCCATAAGGAAATCCAGCAGTAAATAAAACATACCTCTTGCCTGGTTTCAGCCTGAGACAGCCTACACTGGTCAGCAGCTTTAAAAGCTCAGAAAGTGTGAACACCTCCCCTTGTCTTGCAGGAGCTGCACTGGCCCTGCAGACTTGTGCCTGAAAATAAAGGACAAAAAGCAGCTTGAAAAAGGGCACAGCCACTAAGAAAAAGCCCTCTGTGTGTAGCAGCAGTAGCAGCACTGGTGATGCTCAGGAGGGAGTGCTCTGTATTTGTGTTTACATATTGATTGTTTTGAAGGCTCTTTCAGTTCCAGGAATGGGAGACTATAAAAAATGATATATATATATTTGTGGTTTGGCACCCAAAGAGAGCTTCAACTCATGCATCATCGCCGTCTGCCAACATCTGCAAATTATTACACATGGGTTTGGTTTGGGGCGGTTTTTTTTTAAGCCTCAAACTACAAAACTAACGTCAGTCGGTGGTTGCACCTACTGCTGAGGAACAGGGTGGGACTTTGGGAAGGGATTTTCACCAGGGCAGGTCACTGGGTTTACTAATAAACAGGATTTTATGGTAATGCCTGTCCTCACTGCTGCTGTGCTAGGGAGCAAATTCTAGCTAAACGAAACTCAGAAAGAAACTTCAGCTGGTTTTTGAGAATGACTGGGGAGTGACGAACACAGAGTTTACTCCTGAAACAACCTTCCTGTGAAAACCTGGCTGCACTGTGGTGTAAAGACACCTCTCCTTGTCAGAGGAGGGAGATGATCTGGTTTTGGAACCATCTGTGGGAGCAGTGGGGAGCTGGCAGAGCCTGCAGCCCTCACTCTTGGCAGCGATCCGTGCACAGAAAATCCCGGAGCCAGAAGAGCTCACCACAGGCTTGCACAAGCCCAGCAGATCCCGTGACCCACAGACAGCAGAGCAGATGTTGTGCACAGGGAGCCATCCCCAACCAGCATCTGCCTCAGGCACAGCTAGGGAAGCACCATCCTGGACAATTAAACCACAGCTGCCAGGCAGCAGCAGCAAATTCTTGCTGGAAGTGGATCAGGTGGCATCAAGGTGTCAAAGTCAAACTTCATCAGCCTCAGCAAATGCAGCACATTTTTTTTTTAAATTTTTTTTTCCCCATTAATGAGAAGAGACAGGCAAACAGGAACAGTGTGACATGAACTTCTTGCAGGTCTAATTTCAAGATCACACCAGCAAACCCCACCTCTTCATGTTAAATGGTGCTTCATGAGGCTGGGTGTGTGTTTGCAGAGAGAACAGGCATGGTCATAACACAGATGGGTAGCCAGAGCTTATTTGGATTGGAGTAGAAAAGAAGACCTAAAAACTACTGATTAACAAACTCAAGTTCAGTCTCTTTTTTCTTAAACTGTTACATTGCAGGATCCTTTGTCTTCATTGCCATTTTAGCTTTACTTCAAATGGAATCTGTCTGCAGAGTAGGCACAGCGTTAGCCTGGCATGACTGAACAAACTAAATCCATCCCCTGGTTGATCTTGCAACTGCTTCCCAGGACAAATTTACCTTAAACTTCAGCAGTCCCACAGCACTGAAGGCTTTTGCTCTGCTTGCTGCAGGCAGCAGGCCCATGGGAAACACCCAAGCCACAACAAAAGGTCTGCAAAGGGAGAAATTAGAAATGCACGTTTGCAAAGCCCACGCTTTGTAAGCCACAGTGAAACAGCTGAATCTGCTGCAGGGGAAGATGCAAAGGCCAGAAGCAAATATTTCTTCATGGCCATGACTTCACCAGCAGGAGCTATACAAGGTTTAAGCAGATTTCCCAGAGAAGGTGTGGCTGCCCCTGGATCCCTGGCAGTGCCCAAGGCCAGGTTGGACACTGGGGTTGGAGCAGCCTGGGACAGTGGAAGGTGTCCCTGCCATGGCAGGGGTGGAATTAGATGGTCTTTAAAGCCCATTCCAACTCAAACCATCCCATGATTCCATGATAAACATCAAGAAGCAGCTCTCCTCTTCAGGAATATTAATTCATTAAACCTAGACCAGGACAGTGATCCTCCTCTCACTTGTCCTGGGCTGATATTTTGTCCACCCAGTTTCAGCAAGGTTTTCTCTTTCTCTCTCACTCACAACATGAATCCCAGGTCAGCACAAACAGTCAGACACCTTCAAATCCCCCAGTTTCTGGCTGCTCTTTTTTAAAGCTAACACAATGATTTTTCCATGGCAAACCATGGAAGCCCCAGCTACTTTCCCCATCTCCTGCTGAAGGTGAGGAGCTTTTCTTAGTCCACAAGTCACCATGTAAATGGCCAGGTTTCCAACTCTCACCCCTGTAACAGAGCTGGCAAACATGTGCTGCCTCTCAGCTGCCACAGCTCAAAGTCCAGCTTATTATTTAATACATAATCTTGAATGGATGAGTCATAAACCCACCTGCCCTTCTGCTATGGGAATAGTAACTTCTGGGGAAGGAGCAAAGAACTTTTCAGCCTCCTGCAGCAGGGCTGGATGGAGCCCTTCACATTTTAAACCATGAAATCCCATGTGGGATAGGCTGAGGGCACTGTGTGACTCAAATCATCTCACTCCCTTCAAAGAGAAGTGAGAGGAAAATTAAAATATATCAGACCTGCTCTAACACTCATGTTTCTCAATGCACTTGCTCATTTTCTGCCACCTTGGGGTACCTCTCCCTTTCTTTTTTTTTTGAGATCTCCCTTCTCCTTCACCCTGAGATGTGCAATCTCAGCTTTAAGTCACAGGAATTTTCCACCCCCCACCTCTTAAAACTCCCCATTGTTTAAATTCTCCCTCCCACACAGGTGAATGCAAACAGAAGGTAAAATTTTGTGTGATGCTGTGTACAGTAATCACCTGTTTGCTGCACAGCCATGATCAGTGATTTTCCACAGGATTCCCATGCTGCCCTGAGCATGGAACTGCTCCTCCTGATGATGGAGAGGGGGTCTGGGCAAGACCTGGCTCTGCCCTCTGGCCTTTCTGCTCTGTCAGGGGTTGCTGCTTCAGTCTTTCAAGCAGGGATGGGAGAGAAAAAGTATCTGGAAAGCCCAGCTGGGACAGCCAAAGAGATCTAGAAAATCCTGATTCCCCTCCTGAGACAACTTGGAGATGGGGCAGGATGCTCCCAAAGACAAAGCAGAAGGAAGCAAATGAAGAGTTAAGCGAAACTAAACAGAAGATGAACAAAAATAGTCCTACACATCTGACACACCAAAAATCCTGTTCTTCAGTGAAACATGAATACTTTGCAAGTCTGAACCATCTGTTAAGACCTTTCCCCAGTCAGATCTGGAGGCCAGGCTTGCTCACAGTGTCCATCAAGATTAATTTGGGTCACTGGGGCTCAAGCCTGGAGCCTGGGCACAAGGAAGGAGCCCAAACACATCCCCAGGCTCTGCAGGGTGCAGGCAGCCACTGACCCAGGTCACAGCAGCACCCACACAGTGACCTGACTCCCTGACACCTAATCAAGGGCCAAGCTGTAATTTAGACAAAGCTGGTGATTTTCTATCAGCTCCAGCAAGCTGAAGGGGTTGAACCCATGAGCTCACATGGCTTGGCATCATCTAACTGAGCTGGCAGCACCAAATGAATGAACCCCTGGTGCCCAGTGCTTCAGCCATGGCAAAGAAAGCTGGAGAAATAGCACAGCAGCACTGTCCTGTGGGCAGAGTGGGGGTCAGCCTCTCTTCCCAAAAGGAAATGGCCTCAAGTTCCACCAGGGAAGGTCCAGGTTGAAAAACAGAAGGAATTTCTTCAGTGAAAGGGTTGTAAAGTGTTGGAAGAGCTGCCCAGGGAGGTGTTCAAGAAGCAACTGGACCAGTGCTCTAATTTTGTTGAAAAGGTGATGATCCATGAAAGCTTGGACAAGATCATTGTGGAGTCTTTTCCAATTTTAACCATTCTATGATTCTGTGTTTCCTGGTCAACAAAGGTGCTGCTGGGACCAGGTAGGATAATCCTGCTCCCAGGTCTGTCTCTGCCAGATGTGCCCATTCTCCAGTTCAGTGCATCCCCTCCAAACCAGCACAAAATCAATCCCCACTTTTCCCCCACGCCGCTTTTACACGCACACTCCATTCCACACTTCCCATGGGGCGGTTCCCACTGGATCTGCTCTGTTGTGAAGTCCAACAGATGGTTGCCAAAAAAAAAAAACAAATTGTATCCAAGACAAACAAACAAAATAACCCCAACAGCATGACGGGAGTTGGTGTGGTGCAATTGTAGTGCAATGTGGTTCGCTGACCGCTCCATCGCTCCCTGTCATTACTGGTAAATTATTCAATCTTTTATCAAGGAAAATGCTTTAAACATGCAATCATCTATTGTTTATCTTGTGTTCTAAAAGTGTGTGTGGCTGTGCCAGATATGTCCTAAATTCTTTCATTTTATCTGCCCAGCTGTACACAGACGCCAACGTAAATAAGTACCGGGTACACACACACACACCTACGGGTAATGTAATGGACTCAACGCTCTTCTGATCTTTCTCTTTCATCTCCAAGGAAAGAGAAGGGGGAAAAAAAACACTGTTCCACTGTGCTCACACAATCCCAGCACCACCAGCTTGCCCTGCTCCAGTTCCAGGGGGGATTTTCCCGAGCAGTGTGGGACTGGGATGTTTTTTAGCACAGATTTACCGAGTGACCGAATGGCATCAAAGCTTCAAAGGGTGAGTTCCCAGCTGGGAAGGTTTGCAAGGGAATTATCTGTATAACTGCACCACTAAACTGGAAGATAAGAGGTGTGGATATCTTGGAGCTGAACATGTGTGGCAACATTGCTGGACACTGGGATTCTTGGCTGGGAGTAAAACCAGTTTTTTACTCAGGAGGGCAGAGCAGTGGCACTGGCCCCTCTGTGCCCAGGCTGGTTCTCCCCCTCCCTGCCTGCTCTGAGCTGCTCAGGAGTGATGTCTCCTTGAGCAGCAGGCATTGCTTTCCCCTGGGAGCAGCTCCCAAACACTCCAGCACTTGGAATCTTTGCCCTGCTTGCAGAGGTTAATGGGACGGGCAGGTTTCCAAGTGGGAAGCTTTGCCCAAAAGTGGGTTAGCAGGAGGGCGGGGAGGAGACAGGCCCTTGCAAAAACAAAAATTCACTTACCCAGCAGCTGTGACTGGGCAAGGCCACTCACAGTGTGGCAGAGGTACAGCCCAGCGTGACAGATGTTATTGAATTTGGGGAAGTGGATCAGGGCACTCATGTCCAGTGAGGATCTGCTGCCCTGGCACGGTGCTGGTGGGAATCCTGCAGTGAGGAGTGTCCAGTTCTTGTCCTAAGGAGCAGGACTGTCCCCCAAACAGGAAATCATATCAAACATGAAATCA
>VZTT01003780.1:678-29383 GCA_013400855.1 Buphagus erythrorhynchus
TTGTGTTTAGTCACACCTGCCACAATGACGCTCTGAAACTCACACCACCCCAGAACAGTGTGTTTGAAAGCCTTCCAGAGTTTGGCCAAGGACTCCATCAATCATGGGAATGACAGTGTGTTTGGATAAGAGAGCTGTCAGGCTTGCTTAGCCCTTCTGGTACTCCCTTCCCTTCTCTCGTCTTAAACCAAAGTCTTTGAAAATGCACCAGCTGTTTTTGGGGAGAGGGACCTGAAAAGTATTTTCCAACTGTTGTTTTGAGAATGGGTTAGAGATTGGAACAGTACCATCAATAACAAAACACATGGAACATAGCCCTGTTTCATAATCAAAAAAGTGGAAAAGAAGCCAGTTATTGAGAATGTTGCAATTAAAAACAAAAGCTGAAACAATAGCTTTGGGCAAATGTGATGCTGTCAGTGAACACTCTGCTTTTTCAGCAGTCCACGTGGAGTGGGACAGTAATGAAGGGTCTCAAACCAGAAAGAGTGCTGAGCCAAAGGTGCTGCTCCAGCTGGGATAGTCCTGGTCTGCCTCCAGTGGGCAGGCTGGAGCAAGGAGGGGAGGGAGAAGCGGTGCTGACACGGAGATCTTACCATAGCATTTTCACAGTAGCTTGCCATAGGGAAGTGCAAGACAGCTTCCAAGAAATATCTCGCTTCTGGGTGGGCCAGCCTAACACCACACATAAGTTTATTGCATAGGGCTGCAAGTTCAAAGGAATCTCTGGGAAAGGGGAACTGTGGCTCGTAGTGCTGAGCCCAATCTGCTACACCACACATGGCTAAAGTACACACTATCAGTAATCAAGAGAAGGACCTCCCTGAAGCACAAATGGCAGTGGGGGTGCCCTTCTATAAATATCCTGAGAAATAGCAGAGTTTCCCTTTCCAGTTGCCTGAGTGACTCCACCTCCTTTGATGGCTTGCAAATGTTCCCTAGGTTTTAGTAGTTACCACCGTGGTGTGTTGTAGATCAAAAACAAGTGCATGGGAAAAGGCAGCTAAACACAATAGGCATGGGTTGAATTGCACGCAGTAGGAACTGGTTTAGAGTTGTGGTTCTGTCCCTTCCCTTTTTTCCATCCTTCTAATCCCTTTCCTCTTTCTGTTACATTCTGATTTCCTATACTCAGAGAAACCTAATGCCAGCTACAGTTCTCTCAGCTTTGAGGAATTAAAACCATACCCACAAAATGGTAAAGGATGGATCCTGCCTGGCCCTTTTTTCCTGCTGCAAACAGCAGAGAAGCAGAATCCAAGAAGAGCCTCCAAGCCAACTCAATACCACCCGAAAACCACGTTGACATTCAAGCAATCTTTGTAGGTCTGCATATACAGTTCTGAGGTCTGGGTTTGGTTGATGATGATCACAGTCCATATGAGAATTTGCCCTGATACCTTTCCACTAATCATTGGAAAATCTGATGTAGACTCCACAGAATTCTGTAAACTCAGATCTATTTAAAACTATGCAAAGCACCAATAAAACATGAAAAATACACACTTGGGTTCCCAAGAAGAAGAATGAGCTGCAAGGATTTCCCCATGAAAATAGAATTTTTGTCCCATAATATAAAGAGGTAGGAAAATTCAGTAACTGTATTGCATCTACATCATTAAATTTAAATCACAGCTCATGTGTTAGAGATCAGAAGAACAAAAAGAAAAATTCCCCCTTCTTTTTCATGTGCCTGGAAATGGTTCAGATGATGGATAAAACTTACAAATAGGTGTGGGAGCTGGCCTGTTGTATAGGATGCAGCATGAGTACTGGCAATTCTTTTTCAGTGTGACTACCTGGAATTTAACTTGAAAGAAACACTACTTAGAAGTAGTGTTTGAATATTACACTTTCCTAAGTGCTGAATGAAAAAGGGACCCACCTGTTGCTGTAAGTGACATTAGTCACCCCTGATGAGTATTTAAACCTTTTTAAAGCCCTATGACAATTATGAGAAAATATTTCATTTTGGGAAAGATTGGCTATTTCCTCCAAGTTTAAAAAAATGTACCATAGAGCACAGCATGTCATGTAGGTCATCCAGTTCATTTTTAATGGTTTGAGGGATGGGCTTAGTTTGAAATCACACTGCGTTTCTGTCAGGAGAAAGAGGAAAGAGAGCACATCTTCATCAAAAGGTTCCATAAAATGCAACAGAGTCTTGTCTGGATTACCCTGCAGTAATAGGGGATTATATTCTTGTTACAAAATAGGAAGAGGCAGGAGTCTTATTATTGCTTTCCTTACAATCATATCACATTACTACAGAACCAAGGTCATACTCAGCACAACAAATCATTCCTGTCATGAGGATTAGGTGAAATAGTTGGGTGATTTCTCAAAGCAGGAACTCCTCCACAGGTTTGAAGAACATGTGGAACCTAGAAGTGCTTCTTCTTCTTCTGAATAGAGCAAAAATGCAAGCAAAATTTCCCAAAGATACCTTTATTTCTGAAATTTTAGAGACAAGCAGCAAACAGTCACAAGCACAACAGCTAACAAGCGAAATTTTCAGTATTAATGACCAAAACAGTCCTCTAATGCCTTTTGCCTAGCATGCCAATGTGAAATCTCGCAAGAGCAGAAAAGGTGATTTCAGGCTGATCTTGAGCCTACCTCTGAACCCAAGCTCCAGTTTTGCCTAAAATACAGTCCTGTACCTACTCCAAGTCTGTCTATTTGGTGCTCATGTCCTCCACATGATGTGCACGTGTGGTAGATCATTAGGCAGATGCAGTGATAAAAACAGGCTTGTTAAATATCCCTTTCCTTTGATACATGCCACTAAACAGAGACATACTAAAATTATTACAGGAGATACTATACACTTACACAATAAATGCTACTTACCAAAATTGTAAGTTTAAAAGTTTTATCATTACTCTTTGAGCAAGATTTCTGACAAAGCCAAGGCTTTTTATCATATCCACAGGCCTCCTTTAGTATTTAGCAGAATAAATAAGTGGCAGATGCCAGAGATCTCTTCCTAGGAAAACAGTTCACTTTGGCTGTCTTACCCCCAATCCATAAAGTCAGATGCACATTTATAAACTCTATCCACGGCTATACTTTATGTCAGAATTACCTATGCTAATATTGTAATTTAATCAGGGTTATATGGTTGCCAAAAGGTAATTTTTCAAATACATTCAGAAAGCAGCTTTGATAATATGAACACTAACTGCACAAGTGTTTCCTCTACCTAGTTCACAAAAACTGCAGGCTAATGCTAAATTCATCATGGGACTTTTATTCCTGCCATACAAGAATGTGATTCTCCCCATGATAGAGTATACCTTATACACACATTTCACTCAAGGTGTCCAAGGTACAAATTCTTTATTCTCCATTATAGAAATTAACAAAACTTTTAGGTAAGTTTCTCAAAGCATGATGAGATTCTCTGTGTATAAAAAAAGTATGATCTGCTGAATAGAGCTGAAGTAGAGATAAAAAAATATCTTCAAATACTGAACAGTGCTTAAAATTATGCAATATTAGGCTTGTTCAACTTGATGGGAGACTCTCAAAATCAGATGGTGTATAAACGTTTGCTAGATAAGAAACTTACACTTCATACTTAAAATAATGGGTCTCCAAAGCTTCCCAGGCTTTGGTCGCACTTATATTTTTCAAATAAATTTAACCAGGGTTATTTCTGTTGTATTTTTACTTGACCCATGGCCTTTGAAATAAATACTGCAAAGGAATTGAAATTCTATAATCATTTCCCCCTGCTTTTATGTCACTTTAGTACTTAAAAAGATAGAGTTGATAAAAACATCGCGACCTTCTAAGGTTTCTTGCAGACATATTTTGCAGGTTTGATCATCATGTGTTTTTCAGGTACAGTTACTCTTTCCCTTAATGACTCTGATGTTATCTTCATTCTGTTGTGGACTCTTATCGCTGAGGGATGAAATATCAGTTGATCTCCTTGCAGGAATTACATGCTCTGTCTTTCCATTAAATGAACCCAATTATGACTTCTACCTTGTGAATGACCTTCTAACATGGAAACAGCATATGGGAAGCAAACAGAATAAAAAGATTTATCTTCAAAAAATGTTAACAAAAGAAAAACACTCCAAATGCTTTAGTCAGTCTGCCCTAAGTCTAACTTTATCATCTAGCATGCCTTCTTTTGAAGAAGTTGTAGTAGTAAGAAAAATGTAATTTATCTTTGAAAAAAAGTATGTGAATTTATAGAGAAGATATTAACTAAGCAACAAAATCAAGGTCAAGAAGAATCAAACTGTAGAAAACCTGCCTGATAGGTGCTTGGGTATAGGTGCTCTGTTATGATGGTACTGCTCAGACCTCAGTGTGGACTTCATCAGCATGAGAAAAAGAAAAATGAGCTCCAAAGTAAACTTACTATTTTTAAAAATTCTTTTCACTTCTGCAATTTATGATATGTTTAGATACTCAAAATTAATATATTCTGTTTTATTTTGCCCATGAAACTCTTCTATCTGTTAAAGAGTGTAATTTTCTTCAAACTCTAACAAGAGCACTCCAGAACAGCAATGAGCACTCTGGTTAGTGTATTAGCACTGGCATTTCAAATGGATAGTACAGAAAACAATAGAGGAAGATGCAGATTTGATTTGTGGCAGGACACAGGAGTCATGTATGGAGTCCAGGTATTTCTGGGACAAATGCAGAGGGAATGAAACAGGTTCATTCTGTCATTTTGGGGTCAGGTCACTCCCTTTTGCCTGTATGCCATCTCAGTCCTTTCTCATCTCTTCCCTCATGCTTTCCATTTGTTATGTTTTTCACTAGATGACAGTGCTTTAACACCCTTATGTTTTAGTAAAATAAAGAAAATATTATTAAGTAAAGAGGTGTAACCTCCTTTGTTTCCTATGGTCTGCAAAAGTAGTGTCTCTTTCTAGAGCAAGTCCAAGCACCAGGCTCAGTAAAGGGAGCAACTTTTGGGAATTGTCTGTGACAGCCTGTCCTTTAGCAGTGTATTATTATTTTTAAAAATCTGAGTTTTTCCATTAAAAGAGGAATGATGCCTTTTTATCACTTTGATGGGTGGGTGTAAGAGACATTTGTCTCTCTTGCAGTCCCTCAGGGTCCCTGGGAAATGCCCAGACGAGGATTGTTAAATGAGCAGTAATTATTCTTGCTATGACAGCTATACAACTGCAGTCTCAGTAGCTGTAAATGTCTTCTGTGAAACTCCTTTTCAGCAGGGTGCTCATTTCAAATCTTTACTCTTGTCACAGCATTTACAAATGCATATAGATTTCTCCCTTGGCACATCACCTGTAATTGGGTAACACACACACACAATAACTCCAGACACACAGTGGTTTTTGTGTACTTTTCATGTACATGCTCCCAAGTACACAACCTGCCATAGTAGAGCTTCGTAGTTCTGAGTCACCAAAAAGTAATCTCTGAAAACAAAGAAAACCAGCCTCAAGCATGTTCACATGAACTTGGTTTAATTTGTATCATCAATGGTAGTTGTTGGGGTTTTATTATTATTGTTGTTGTTTTTGTTGCTGCTATCATCATCATCATCATCATCATCATCATCATCATCATCATCATCATCACCACTATTACAGTCACTGTTAGTGTATTCTGACAATGATGAGATAGACAATTTTTCTGCGTGCCATCTAGAGCATTGTTGCCTATCCCCCTGGGCTGTAATTATGGGAGACTTGAAAAACAAACAGCCTGATACTGCTCAGCACATAGTCCTTCATGAAATAATGCTACACAGTTGTGCTTGGGAAGTGATTATCCACTTTGTTCTTTTCTTCCTTTCTACATAACTTTAGGATAATTTCCTGCCAGAGGTCCTGGTTTTCTTTATAATGAGTCATAAGCTGCTTGTTTGACTGCATGCTAAAATTAAATGCTTCTTTGTACTTGGGGCAAGAGCTGGGTATGTTCTCTAGGTCAAATTACAGTTTGAAAAATTACATCCTACTTTCTGAAATGCCAGCCATACATTCAGCTGGACCTTAGTACTTATCACTTTTCAGTTTAAAATGTAACAATATTGGGGGATTTTAAGCAGCTGCTGCTCTCCACTCTCCCTCCCCTCCAGGTGGCTGCACTTCACTGATGAGTAAAGTGATTTTTGTTAAGAGAAAAAGCAGCTTTTATAGTTTGTAAATGGTTTTAGGGTCCTTTGGGAGGAAAAGCATGGTGCAGGAATGTAAGCTATTTTGATTCTTGTTAAGAGAGGGGTATAAAACCCCGTGGGAATTAAACCAAAACGAAACTCCTGTAAAAATCTCCAGGTGTGCAATCTCACAGAGTAGGAGCACTGGGCCAACAAAATGATCAGTTGTGGATTTAACTGAAAGCTCTGAAGTAAAGGAAAAAAGTTGTTAACAACGTTTGCATCAGGGAGGGGGAATGGTGAAGAAAATGGTTGATAAATGAAAGGTCCCTCTCTCAAATTGTGTTTACAAAATCAGGAGACTTGTATGAGGTGCTGATGATATGACAAGAAACAATCCTACTTCACCATCAGCAGCCAGTTTTCTGAGAGCTCAAGTGGACTGCACCATGCTTCTGATCCAGAATGGATCCAATAAATTGTGATCCACAGGGATTTGTTGTGCTAAAGATGTTAATCGATGTCTGATTAACTATGCATGCAAACACAGACAGTCCCCACGATTTCTGGCTTTAAAGCCCTAGCTTTAAACTCAGCCCAGCAGCACTGGCAAGCTTTAAATCCTGTCAGCAGCACTCTGAAGAGTCTCTCTGAGATACAGCCAAGATGCACACAGTGCACTGGGAACACTAACAGGGGGGAGCTAGACTGTCCCTTCAGTACAAAATGTTTTCTTCAATTGAAAAGAAAAAAAATAGTAAAAAGAAGTGATCTGAAATTTGAATAAACTTGTTAGGTTTTAATCTGTGAATTTATGTCCTTTTTTCCATGCTTTCCTTTGAAGAAGAATTCCACAATTTAAATAAAAAAGTTCCATTTTCTTGTAAAAATATTGACATTGACAGCCCAACCCAGAATCCTCCCACACTCCCAGCCCCTCTGGCTGCCCTGTGGTTGGTGGGACGGGCATGGCTGTGGCAAAGCCTGGCAGCACCCTGGGGACAGCAGGACACTCACTGCACAGAGGCACTCCAGACACCCAGTCTGGAGGGATGGGAGCCACAGGATGGGAGCAGCACCGCCTGAAGCCCTGCCTTGCCACTCCAAGGCCCACGGAGTGGATCACACTTTGTATGTCTTCAGCAAGGTCGCAATGCAGAGATGTTGAATGGGTCAGATTTAACAGGGAAACTTACTGGTGGGATTTGGAAAGGATTTAAATTACTGCTGTACAGCTACCAGGGTATTTTCAAGATTGAATGCACATTTTTTTTCTGATGCACTTGTCTCGGTCTGCTGGAAGTGCATTGGCATGCTGTCCCTTAAAGGCATCTGACTTAAGCCTATATGGGAATTAGCTCTGGTTACTGCTCCAATCTGCAGGTTACTACCCCTGCAGCTGAGATGGGTCTGGATGATCTAACCTGCTTCTCAGCTGCCATCATCCTCAGTCCAGCTGTTTGTGCTTACTGCAATAAGTTCTTTAATTGGGTTTGCAGGGGTGCAGTGGGATGTGAGCCACAGTGGATCACACAGCTCACTCTGCTCCCCTGCAGCAGGAAACACAGCAGACAGATGAAACATTCCTATCACTGCAAAATCAGGCAAGGGAGTGTCACCAGGGCCCAGCAAGGATTGGCAGGGCAAAGCCTGTCTCAAAGGCAGTCACTGATTAGCGCAATAATGCTCACGAGCAACTCAAACCAGAGATGTAAATGCAAAAAAGAGAACTGATGAGATCAATCCCGCTCCTGTGACAGGCCACACAGACATGTGTGACTGAGCGTGTCTTCAAGACAAATTTTAGGCAGCTCAGTGGAGCTGTAAGCAATCATTTAAGAGTAGTTTAGGGGCAAGTGCAGCCAGCAAGAAATTTGGCAAATTTGCAAAGAGATGTGCAATTGCGCAGTTAGAAGAGCAAGTGCTGTTCATCAGGATGAATGACATGCAGAACTATTATTTATTAACTGTACAAGGCCAAGTTAAGGGTGGGGGAAAAAATAAGATAATGACCTGTTTTGACTTAGTCATAGCAAAGCTGGTATCAGGCTGCAGACCTTCTGTTTTGTTACTGCCCCCTTCTGGGGGGCCTTCTGGGTCCCACACCAGCCAGGTGCTGCTGGAGTATGCCCTTGTGTTGAAATAATATTGACCCATCCCCTAAAGGTCCCTTGTGTCAGAGGATGTATGGAAGAAGAAAATGAAACTTAAACAACCTTCACATCTGCAGGGGATTTCCCCACCATTTAGATTCCCAGGAAAGCTCTTGGAAAAGGCTGCCATTATCTGAGCAGTAGCAGCAGTACCCTGACTTTGTGCTGGGCAGATGCTCTCAGAATTTGGATTGAAGAAAACCCAATTGGGACGGAAAAAAAAGGAAAAGAAAAAAAAGTTGTCAAGTGACAGCTTAGCAAAATTTGGCAACAGTGCTGTTCCTTATGTTCTCTACAGAGACTTGGTTTCTGATTCTGTAAGAGGAGACAAAGCCAATCAGGATCAGATTACCCAGAACTAAGCCTAGGTGGTATTACTCCAGATGAGAGTTCTTTTTCCTACACATAGATCAGCTTTGGGCTGACAATTCATTGGTCCAAGCTGAATAAGTTTAACAATGAAAAGAAGAGAATAATGAGAAATTTGACACACAGAAGCACTAGCTCTGACTTCCTGAAAGCAATTTCAATTTTTTTTAAGAGGCATTTTTTCACAAAATACATCTGGTTTTAAAGGAAGTAAAGGTTTTGTGAAAGTACTTATGCTGCAGTGGTAGCACAGCCCTCCTCTCTGTGCCCAGGCATTACAGTTCAAATCTTTTAATGCTCAGAGCTGCTTGCATCATCCTGGGTTCCCTCTGGCATGTGGGACATCACTAGGAGAGGAATCCTTATACTGTCTGGGATGGGGACAAAGCAGAATTGACAGCAAAGGGCTGGTCCATGGAATTGGTACTGTTGCTGGTGGCCAAAAACTAGCCAGTGCACTGGCTATCTTTGCCCCTCTCTGCCCAAAATGCTTGTATGTCAAAAAGGGACAGTAAGAATTTCCCTATCATGTAGAAGTCTTGCAGGTGTAAGTGAACAAATTTTTCAGAAGGACCCATGAGGGTACTTAGAAAAACACTGCCAGTGTTATGAAATGTCACATGCCTTCCCAGCCAGTGCAGACCTGCAGAAAGCCAGGGGGCTACAGCCCCCTGCCAGCCACTGCTCCATCTGATGCAAATGCTCCTGCTCACAGTCAGGTGACACAGCCACCTTGTCCTCCCCTGCTGTGCATGTCCTCCTTGTTTACAGCAGTGTATAAAATGAATAATAGTATAGGTAGGTTGGTTATAAATTAAGCAAACTGAATTAAAATTGATTTTGGATTGGGGGATGTGGGGAAGTAAATTATGAGGTGTTACAGTTGCAAACATTTTGGTTTATATGTTACTTCCAAGAAGAAAAATATTATGCTGAATGAAAAAGAGGTATCAACCAATCAGCTCCCCTGATGCCTGTCCCTTCCTCCAGCAGTAATAGTCCCATCATGCTGTTTTACAAGGTGGTAAGCCAGTCACCAAGTGGAGCAACTACCAGAACAAAGTTCTCCTGGTTTATGCCAGGGAGCGAACCAAATTATGGCCTTGTAAAACAGTGTGATGGTGCTATTACTGTGTGCATGTTACAAACTGGTTAAAATGGTGTTTTGAAGAAGTTTTTCAAAATGTTCTCAGGAGCTGCTCAGGAGAGAGGGTCTGTGATGCTGAGTCATGTAAAGCAAGCAGGAGACCTCAGAGCAGTGTATGTCTGCTGAGAAAGGTATCCATGGGCCAGGACCCAGTGCAATGATGCATTCCTCGGCTGGACCAGGTTCAGGCTGGGGCTCACTGACATTTCATGTGGGATTTTCAGATCTTTCTCATCCCTTGGCATAACAGAAAGCAGACATTTTACAAGAAAAGCTGTTATCTCAATTATTAAAAGATGAACTAGGTTGTCAAGAGCAAGGACCTTTTAACTAACTGGTTTTGAGCACTGATGCAAAATGTCCCATCTTGCGTTTGTAGGCTGCCCAGGCCTCCCTGAAATATTAATGCTGAAAGGAAACATTTTCCTGAAGCATACTAAAATGCAAACAATGATAAAAGCAGATATAAGCTCCCTAGCCCAGAGATAAAATAGGTAGTTTAGCACAAACCTCAAGAGAAGCATCTAAAACTAACTAGGTGGGGGAGAAGAGCAGTGATAGCTCAGAGGACTTCTAATCAAAACCTTCTTGGAGCAAAAACAAAGTCTCAACCAAAAAAAGTCTACTTGAGGCAGCAAATGTTAAATTTCCATTAGAAATAATGGAAATGTCTGCCTGACAAACCAAAACATGTGGGTCAACAGGAAGTATTCCCATTTTGGTAGTGCTGTTGACAGCATGAGGTCTGCAGTTGTCTCATGGCTCATGGGGCAGGACTCTCCAGCCATGTTCAGTCTCCTGAGGCACTACAGCTGGGGAGATTTTTAGGGTTTACACTGTGTCTCAGAAGAAAGAAGGCTGGGATGCAGGAGAGAAAGCACAGGTCACAGAGAGAGCATGTTCAGGAAAGAAATCCTCACTAGCACTAGCAGGTCAGTGGAAAATACAGAGCATGAGCATGGCAGCTCACCAAACCTCTGGTAGAGACCTGCAAATGAGACTGAGGTACTCCCTGAAATGCAGCAAACACACACACTTCTCCAAAGCCTAGAAGCTGGGGACAAAACAGGCTGAATCTCTTTAGTTTATAAACCAGCACTAACTTCTTTCCTTAATCTTTGAAAGATATGGCTTGCAAAGGAACTAAAACATATTAAAAAAAAATATCAATCCTTATGTGTGGAATGTACACTTGCATCCATGACTTGTGCCTTTGTAGGCTAGCAGAACCAGAGCAGGATGGCACTGAAGCAGAGGAGAAGGCGGATTTAATTTGTCTAATATTTGTAAATATATCAGAGACGAAATCTCGTTGCCTTTAATTCTAGGCTCTGCTTGTTTGTTGCCTCCAGTAAATTAAATTCCCAGATAAAATTACCAATGGGTATATCTGAGACTTTTAAAAATAACTCTGGTTATTCCTGCCAGGAATCTGGCAGGCCTTCAAATAAAACAAACAATATGCAAGGAAACCTATTCATTTTAGTAGCATCCATGGATGATGATAGGGAAAGCAAAGCTCTGATGCTTAAAAGCTCAGCAATATTGTTCAAAAAGAAGGCTAAACAAGGACTACTCACATTGTCCAAAAAAGGGTAAGAATGAAATAAGAAGCAGTATTTTGTTCAAGGCTTCAGTGTAATTATATATTTTAAATCTCTTTCAACGCAACACTTTGTTTAAGCATGGGAATGTTCTAGCAGACTTACAACAATATTTCCATACTGTACATTTATTGTAGCTGCTCATTAAGTCAAATTGCTAGCATATGAAGTCATGTGGAAAAAAAGAGGGATTTAAGACATAACATTTGCAGGATGCAAACATGAGAAGTGAAGATTTTTTCATCAAACTCAGGTTCAGAGTCAAAGCAAAATTCCAATGAGCATGCAGAGGCAAGCTAAAGAGAGGGAGACTGTTAACAATTTGAATATGATTTTACATTCAATTAGCAAATTACAGCCCTTGTCAGGCTGGTTGGGGTATATTTATGTGGTGCTATTCATACTAAAAAAATAAAAGCATAATAGGTAGCAAAGCTCTAAAAGTTTTAAAAAATTGAAAGCAAAATAAGAGTTACTACAACCAATCTTAGTAATCAACAAAGTGCTGTTATTCTCATGTTGACAATAATCCATGTAGAGACTCCATATTAAAGGTCTCTGCAAAAAATTGTAAACCACAATGTAATTAAGCAACAACAACAAAAAAATTAGTTGGGGCATGAAGGAAATTTTGGTGGTGTTTTCCCCTTGATTTGTTCTTCGGTTGTGCTAGGTTTGAATTGCTGCTGTTGAATTTTGAATCTCAGTGTTTCCTTGGTGTTCATTGCACACAGCTATACTTCACAAGTTAACTAGACATGAAAATTAAACCTGTGCTGCTCATTGTCCTCCTTCCTCTTTGCAGTTTCCACCTCCCCTTTGCAGAGGCACTGGAGCTCAAGCCCAGTGAGTGGGCACAGAAGGAGGGCAGCACAACCAGTTTATCCACTGTGAGAATGGCAGCTTCTCCACAGGTCCGGCAGAAATCTGCCCTCTGCAAATGCTATTGCTAAGCTGGGGACCAACAAAGCAAGCTTTAGCCAGGTAAAATATCACAGGATTTGAGGAGGGGCAGGAAAAAAAGTGAAGTGTGGGAACTATCTAATTATGTGTGTATATACACGTATGTACATTTTACAGAGGAAGTGAGACCTGTGTAACAGATGGAGTTAAAACATTGGCAACATAACCCTGTTGGGGAATAACAGCAGTAGCAACACTAAGAAAAACAACAGCATAACACCTGCAGGGGTGGTCAGTAGTCAGACATTTCTGCTGTTCATCTCATTACAGTGTGACCAAAATATGTAGCTGTTAGAAGGCCCTTTCTGCTCCCTGGTGCTTACTATTGGTAGTTCAGTACAGCAGAAGGGGAGGCAATAACAGCTACAGGAGAAACAGTTATGTGTTAAGGTGAAATAGAGTTTCTGAGACGTGAGTCCCTATCTCTAGGTATGCTACATTAGCTCAACATGGATGAATGTAGGAATGAAAACCAGGGGCAAACAGGGGTTAAGTACAGGAAGGCAGCCACGCTGCCAAGACAGCAGTTAAAAAGAAACTGGAGACTCCCCATCACTTCCACGCTCCTGGTCTGCTAGAACAGCAGCTACTGAGATCCCCGAGCCATGCCATCTGGAAATCTCAAACAAGGCACACAAAAAAATAAACAAGAAATAAAGGACCACCTGCCATCCTTTGATCCAAACAGCATCACACAAATTGTCACCTGCCTACTTAGGGCAGCTCAGCAAGTAGGACACAGGCATGCTGTAGAACCACTGGCAATTTTAGGTCTTTATTCCAGAAAGTGTACCTTGGTGTCATGCCTTCCTCTGTTTCAGAATGCCTCTTCTTCTGTCCCTGGCCTGAAAAGTTCAGTTACCATTTTAGCAAGAGTTTCCTACCAGAAGATCATGTGTTATCTCAGAAGTTCAATCACTTATTTTCTTGCAAAGTAAACAACATGTGCTCTTTTCCACTACATGACCAGTGGATCTACTGAGACAGGGGTGCAAATTGTATGCTGATGGACATGAGAGGCTGAGGACACTTGGATTTAATCTTGTATTTTTCATTAGCCTGTCACTGTCAGTCTTAGAAACCCAAACACAAAGCAACACCCAGATGCTAAGGTGTTGCTTCATGTTCATCTCTTGGTGCAACAAAGCAGACTTGCACACATAAACCAGCCTGGAAAGTGTGTGCATTGCTGGGCACACTTCACTGCTGCTCTGAAAGCAGGCTTGTGCTCGGTGACCTTCACCAAGACTGTGCTGCAACTGCCATATCTGTATAATGACTTCTTTCTGAACCACCTCAGTGTCTACTGTATCACAGCTAGGTATTTGTAATATCACAGCCAATTTGTTTTCAGGTGGAATAACTCCATCTTAGACAGCATTTTTTCAGAGCATTGATGCATTTTTCCTTTTAATCCCTGGAATGTATAAGCACAATGAATTGAAAATTTAAGAAATCCCAAAGAATAATTTTATTAGCTGCTGAAATACATTAGGATTCCTGGATTTTGAACTAGGAAAAATAATAATAAGCCTTTCCTGAGAGTGGATTTTTTTCCTGACCATTTTTTTTCTGATATTAGATTAAATTGTCTTTGTATTGCTTCAGCTTTAGTGGTACATAAATAGCTCACTCTTAGTCTGCCTTTATGTGAGAGGACAGTAAATAAAGCTCCCTTTTTGATCTAAGTTACTCTTTGCATGGTGATGGCTAGCCAGATGATGGTTGTTGTTGGGCAAACTCAAAAAAGAATCCAAGTCTGTGATCTTTCCTCTCATTTAAGAAGCGTAATTTTTTATGTTTGCTGTTATACCTGGAAGGCCTGTAAGGAATCACAGAGACGGGGAGGGAAGTGGAGTTGAAGGAATCCCAGATGACTTTGCCTATGCTTCTTGCTTCTGCCAGTGCTCTGAGTAAAGCCTTTGTGGGCAGAACTGTGGTCTGTGGTCACCCAGCCCTGGTGCCTCTGTACAGACACTTACAGAGAGCAAAGTGGTGGCAGCATTGGGCAGGTCTTCACTCATACACCCTTCTGTGTTCAACATCAAGGCACTGAGCATCTTTGACCTCTTTTGACTTTGAAGCAACCTTGAGACTTTTAAAACAGATTTGAAGGTATATGTAATCACTGTTTCCAACACTGATCAAAATTAAGATTAGCAGGAAGCTATATTCATAAAATATTGGACCATAGTGTTTGGGAAGATAAAACATTCTGGTGATCTGTAGACCATGATTAAGCAATCCTAGCTCTTATGGAAATTTCTATAATATCCACAGGATTTTATCAAAGGTTTGCTGTGATTCGGATTTCAGAAATTTAGAATTTTCAAGACCAGGAGTTAAGCATCAGTTTCATGAGCTGCCTTCTCATGACAACTGGTGGGAAGAAAACTGTCCACTTAGATGAGACTGGAATATGTGTGGGTAGCTGCATCTGAAACAGCCTGGACACTCTGGTCATTATTTGTCCTGCCAGCTAGTCAAGCAAAAAACTCTGTGCAGAGGCGAGAGGCAGAAATTGGTCATCTACAGACTGAGCAGTGCTTAGACAAGTCAGTCTGACAGTGGCAGGGAACAGCCTGCCTTGGCTCAGGAAAGTCCTCGGGCATATGAAGAAACTTTGACACCTGCTAAGTCCCAAGGAAGCTGAAGGAATCATTTGGGAGCTTAAAGTACCCACAGAAGTCTGCCGTTAATCAGAGAGAGCGGAATTTCTAGGATAAAACCCTGGCACTGGACCTTTATAATGCAGAATTGAATACTGGAGGTTCACATTCATATCTATTTTGTATTATTTTATTTTTCAGTCATATATTTTTTCTGACTCTTCACTGTTACATCTTAAATCTAGCTTACATTAATTTTCAGCCTTAAATGATATAGTTTTTCAGTCGGAGATGTATTTCACATGCCTTTATTTTGGACTTAGTGTTTGAAGGCAAGATAATACTAAATCCTTCAAACATTTACTCTCTCTCTCTGAATAAAACATGGTGAAAGTGCAAGTTCTAAATGGTCCTAGATTTGAAACAAGAGCTCACTTCTCTAGCTGAACACCACCTGTGAATCAGTTGTAGGATGAACAGGAATAGGAAAAACATACACAGAAACTACCCTAAGTGCCCTGTATTTCCCTCATGTTCTGCAGCTTCCCTGGCTGTGTTCTAGCTTTCTCATCTTCCTTGTTGAAGCCTTAATTGAAAGCTGTTCTGAGGTTGAGGGAAATCATTCTTCTATTGTTCCAATTATTCCAGAAGGTGCTGGAACACACATAAAGACTGGTAAGAACAGAAACTTTGCCCTTTTTAAAAGATAATTATTCAAAGTCTGCATAATTTTTATCAAATCAATTGGATTACAGATATATTTCCAGGTATTTTAAAGTTTGCTTTTTTATCCTTTTAGAGTTGTTGGTGCATTATTTTATCCAAATCCTCAAGATATATGGAACCTCTTTAAAGGCTTGAGAAGCTAAGTGTTGCTCAATCAAGTGATATGATTTGTGCCTGGACTACTTAAATAAAACGTTTAACACTGAGATGCAGTCACAAACCTTAAAGAAAGAAAAAGAAAAATAATGTAATTTTCATTTTCATATAATTTCAAACTGTTGATTTATGGCAGTTTCACAAACCTACAAGGCTTGATCCATTATCATTTGATTTTAGGAACTGAAAAACCCATAATTTGTTCCTTACACTGCTGTTCTCTTGTCCTCAGCAATATTAGTCTTAAGTACTTCCTAACTACTCATTCTAAACTACACCACATAGAGTATTTTTTACTGATATTAAACACCTATTTCTCTTCACATCTTCTCAAGGTGGCTTTCAAACTGGGTACTTNATAAATAATAAATATAATAATACACATGCAATGCAGAATCAACCAGTGTTAACTAATGCAGTGAACACTTGCAAAAGGACAAGGAAAAAAAAAAAAACAACCCCCTCAAACAAACAGAAAACCAACCCCCTCAAACAAACAACAACAACCAAAACAAACCAAAACAAAACCCTCCAGTAATTTGCATTAGCCAGGCATTTTATGCTGAAGTGCTGTAAAGGAGACATGCTATCATGAGAATCCAAGTGCCACCATCTCTCAAGGTCATACAGGGAATGCAAAGGTTAAGAGCAGTGGATGGTGACAGGCTACAGATGTAATAGTTTGGGTTTATTAAACCACCACAGACAATCCATACACAGAATGTTCAGGGGACAACAGAATCTAATTTCAGCATGGATGTACTGCTTGCACAGCAGATTAATAGATGGCTATGTTGTCATCTCCCGTATAAAAATTCACAAGAGAAGCAGATGTAGAACAAGCATGCATCTTTATGGTTCAGCCAGTAACAGTTATATATGGAAAGACAAACTGCTGTTATTTTCATGACTATGATTAAAATAATGTGATGCTCAAAAAAGATATTTAATAAACATACATTCTTGTCTATGGCTGTGACAGTGAGACTTAAAGTCTACCTGTATTTCCAGAAGGCTTAGCATATTTTTGCCTCCATCTGCATGTTGGAAAGGGTGTCTGTTTAACCTGCCCTGCAGGACATCACCTCCAGAAGAAGATGACCTGTCCACAGCTATGCTTCCAGCATCGGTGCAGAAGTGAGCTGAGCTCCCAGCATACAACCTCAACCACCTGGCCAGGTGGTCCTTGTAAATTCATTGAACCTTGCATGAACATATTCCCATGCGTAAAGAGATCTTTCTTTTTCATAATGATGTGATTCATAACCTGAATGTCCATCCTCAGCCCAGGACTGCACTTTGGACAGCCTCACAGAGGCAAAAGCAGCAGGAAACTCTGTCAGTGAGCACACTAGCACAGAGGATGGGTTTGAATTTGCAACAAAGAGGCAGCACACCTGGTCTGTGAGACTTTACACACTGTAATAGCAGGCAACTCAAGACCCTCTGGAGCAACAGCAAGGCAGTCTAAGCTTTCCACACTCTCAAACCAACTAGGAAGATTTCAGAGCTATGGGTATAAAATGCATATAGAACAGAGGAAGGGGGCAAGGGAACTGAGAACAAGAGATTAACTGATTAGAAAAATATCAGAAGCAGTGACTCACATGTTAATTGCAAAAGGAATTGAATATTTTTTGAAAAAAGATTTTGTTAACGAATTATATTTTTATCAATGAAAAATGCTTCAAGTTCAAGCCATGCGGAAAAGCATACCCATATGGGACGAGAGCAACAGCTGCACTCAAATATTCTTTCTAAGAAATGGATATTCATACTCTGTGCTATATCAAAATAACATTTCTGTATCTCAGCTTAGTTCACAAGTGCTTTAGAAAGGGGATCACTCTTTGTCCTTTCCAAAGTCATTTTCAACTGGAGCCATCATTGCTCAGTCTTCCTGGTGACACTGGACCCTCATAAGCAGAGTATAATATCCTTTTTCTGGCAGTGAAGGGGGCATTAGCCCCTCAATATTGCCTGAAGAAGGAGAAAGTTAGGACTACATCCTGTCCACATAACTTCAGTATTTATCCATCCTTGAATTAAATATTCAAGTATAACATGTTAAAAATAAAATGTTCAAGATCTTGCTCATAAATACTTTATTTATGGCTTTGAAAATATAAGTTGGAATGTGAAACTGAAATATGTCCTGCACGTACAATCATAAATTATACAGCACCATAAATTTACTGGACATTTTACAAATACAGATATTTTCCCAAAGAATTTAGGTCTAAATCAGACATGACAAACAGAAGGCATGGCAGAGGACAACATTTCAAGACAGGTATGGTGAGAAAAGGGTAAACATTATCTGAAGAGACGGGTATAAAGGGACTAGAGAGAGAACGTGAAGTAAAGGTCTTCTTTCAGGGCAGGAGAGTTTTAATTCCCAAAGAAAGGGGAAATACTTCTCTGGAGGTCTTAATTTACATGTTTACTTCTCTTGCTGACTTTTGAAAGTTTGGTTGAAGCTTGTTTATGTTTTGATTGTTAATAGATTATTCTTCTAAGTAGACTTACAGAAGGACAGTGAATTTACAAGTGACAGCTTTTGGTGTAGTAACGAAGTTAAAAAGCTCAGCTAAGGGTGGCAGAGGGCTTTGTTTTGCTTTGTGTTCTCAACTGGGAGAGCCCATGCCAAGCACTGAGAGTAGTCATGACCATGGTGCAGAGCTGATTTCACAGGAACTATGGAGAGAGTCAACAGCATGTGCACAAATCTGGCTGCACAGGAACCTGGATGGTGGCAGCCTCCCAAATCTGGTTCATGGCAATTTCTGGCTAGCAGACGATTGGGGTTGGTAGTACTGGGCAGTGTGGGTGTGCTGGAGGCTGGCACCTAGCCCTGTAGACCTCAAGGGATCTGCAGAGGGCTCCACTTCCATGGGCCCCTCTACCGAGGAGTAGAGTGGGCTTTTCAGTGAGGCAGCAGATGAAGTTTGCAGTGGGATTAAGCACTCTGAACCTCAGAAAGGTGAAAAATAAATACTTGGAGTTCAAGGCTGAGCAAACTCCATGTGAAGTGCTTTGAAGTTATTTCTTCCCAAAATATCAGCTAAAAGCACAAGGAACTATATAACTTGTCTTCGTTGGTCTTTTCATCCCTGTGCAACAGTACATCAATTTCCTCTTCTTAGTAGCTTGGAACAGGTAAAAAGCCAGAGCTCTTACTCCATAACACAGCAGTTATAACTAAGGTACCTCATGGGAGACATTGGCCAACAGCAGCACCAACTGCAGCTGCATCGAGGCAGAAGGCTACTGTGGACACCTGGAACCCTCATAAAGTGCTTGAGGGAGCTCTGTAGCCCTCCAAGAACACAGCTGATGGTAAGGCATGTTCACCATAGCACCTGAAATTCCTCTAGACATCCATATTTGAGCAGCTGTATTTTCATACGGTATCATACAAAAGTAAAAGAGGGTTTAAACAAAAAACAATATAACCCAATGAACTGGAATGATACTTCAGACGTTGTTCCTGACTACAATGAAGCAGTGACAAATAGATGAATTCTCAAGCTACAAAATGCCCAGTGTATCTACAAACAGCTAAAGTTGCTGAACCTTTTGGAAAGGTCTCTTGTGCCATTTTCCCTACCTCAGCTCCAGCTTCATTTCGTTGGTCATTCGCAGTGTGTCGAGTAGTTGAGTGACGAGAGAGATAGAAAGTTGCCAGAGGTGTACAGACCAGTCTGAGCCTCGGTGGTCTGATGTGTGTCAGAGGCGCTGGGCAGACATGGAGCAGGACACATGACGAGACATTGTGTAAAGTGCTCGGGCAATTGATACATTTTGTCAACAGGGAAATCCTCACCTCTTCTGTTGGACGGCACTTCACAGGCTGCCGGCTGGATCAAAGCCCCCAGCACGGCTGGTTCTTCCCGGGACAGCTGCCCGCTGCTGTCGGTGTGTATGGTGGGTCAGCCGTGCCTGCAGTACGGGGGCACTCGCCCCTCTGACGGCAAGGCACAGCCATTGCTCCTGCTGACTTCATAAATGTCCAAGGCTGAAATATGCATGTAAAGGGTTCTATTCCTGCTGGTGGATGCATAGAAATGCAAACAGTTTACTTCTGTGAAGAGAGACACATTGGATAATTTTTTCAGATGCACAGATTTCAATGACACCTTTTGACTTCTAGTGTGAGATCACAGCCACTTTTAGCATACGCCCCTTTAAAGAAAGACATTGTTTGCAATTACCAGCACAAACAGGAGCCTCGATTTCAGATCCAGGCTACCTTTCCTTTTCTTCATCAAAATGTGGCTGATAATGTCACTGTTGTCCTGATTTACTGTCTTAATTTGGTACACAGATTATGCTAAAAGCTATTGAAATAGTTTTGCCCCATCCCTGTCCTTTCTGTTTAACCAAAGATTAGGACAGATGCATTGATCTCTCACTACTACCTGACAGACGTGCAAAATGTCCAATTTGCTAGAAGTCAAGAGGCCAAAGCATCATGGCCCCACAAATATGAGTTTGCACAGAACTCTGGTTATCATTTTCTGATTGCTGGATCCAGATGCTGGTTCCCAAAGAGATGCACCAAGGTGCCCCTGAACAAATCAAGAAAGAACTATGCTTTACAGGAAATTCTCATCATGAATTGTACAACAAAATATGAAAATCTATCATGGGCAACTGACAACTCTTGCTGTTCCAGAGGTTTCTCAAAATTTAACAGTTATAATAGTTTTGTTTTACCTGTGACAATGTTGGTGCTACCTACAACAAGTTTAGCACTGGTTGCATGGTGTAACAGACAGAATGGAAAAGACCGCTGCTCCCTGATGTGATGGAGTGCTGAAGCAGATGTCTGATCAGCCAGCAATACAACAGAAACTACCTAGAACTCATCATTTTGGTTTTGCAAACTGAAGAAAGAAATTCACACAAAAACTGCTGATCTATAGACTCAAATATCTGGACTTAGCACAACAGTGGTGGATGAGGCCGTCAGAACAGCTCTTGACCTCCTATAGATGGTAGCAAAGGAACTGCTTCCATTAGGTCGCAGCTGTAAAAAAACTGGTGATGTCCCCACTTAGATGAGTTAAAAATATCCAGTTTGTCAGTATGAGAAAGCTTTATGGGAATGGGTTGGCTTCCACAAATTCATCAGGAAGTATTTGAAATACACAACTTCTTTTCTCCACTTTGGTTAACCTTTAGTTGCTCAGACTGTGACTAAGTTTATGTAACACTATAATCTACATAGAGAAAATGCTAAATAGTTACATACTATGAACGTTATTGATAATATAGGATAAATTAATTTTCCAAGTTCCATAGAACTAGAACACTAATATTGAAACAATTTTTTAAATACTACCACAGTAATCAAACCAGATTTTTGTTTAATGGGAACATGTTAGCATTTTATTCTGTTTTGGAATAAGCTTTGTCTGAAACCATTGGAATTTCCTTTAGAACAGAAATCCCAGTTACCAACCATTTTTGTTCCCATTGTTCCTGCATCCCAGATTCCAGCACCCAGAGGCTAAACTTCTTTTCCAGTGTATGTCCTTGTTCCACCTCCCCATGCTCATAAGTCCTGCTGTGTAGGGTCTCACAGGCTCATTTTTTGAGAAACAGCCTCTGCAGACAGCATGGGCCCACAGCCCACTCTTTGGAGAGCTATTGTATTGTGTTAGGTTCCTGTGCCTAGGGCTCTTTGTCCAATAATCTCTTGCAGCACAAACATTAACCATCTAGAACCATTTATCCAAGGAGACTCCCTGTGGACTACATTACCCAGAATCCTGGTCAGGGCAGTTGATGAGTAGTTAATGAGGGTAGAATAAATCATGCTCAGTCCCTGTGCTCCTCAAAGTCAGGATCTTTTTCTTGCATAATAACTACTGGCCAGGTGCACACAATGGATGATAGTGACACTAGATAAAAATGTAAACCAGAAATAGTTGTGCTTAAATTCACTCAATAACAAGTGAAAAATCCGGACCCAGTCTTTCTGTTCATATCCATGTCCCCAGGCACAATGTGAAAAAACTTTTGCTCTGTTCTGATACAAATAAAAAAAATTGCATTTAAAAAAGTTCCCTTAGAGTTTATGATGGTGGAGACATCACAAAACATTTGGCTTTTAATGTGAAGCAGTGCAAATGCTGTAATCATATTTACAGGACATGATTGATAACATGCTGCACATGAACTCCTTCCTTTAAACTTTCCCATAAAACACATTCATCTGCCATTTCCCAATCTCAACTACCAAAGAAGAGAAGTGAAAAAAGAAAAATTAAATAGGTTCAAGTAGGGCAAATAGGCCCTAAATAGGAGCAGAAGATAAAAGTTCACCTCCAAATTTCAGTTTGATGAATTATTATATTCTTTTTTGAAAAGTCTGTGTAAAATTGAAGTTTTGGAGGGCTTTATTCTTTGTTAGTTTCACTGAACAAAGTAGACTCACACCCATATAAGATTAATGTGAGATCCCAATAAATACAAAGTCCAAGAACAAGTTTTCAATTGATTATCAGTTAAATTAACTTTTTTTTTTTAAGCGTGGTCTCATTGATACAGAAAGCTACTCCTGAGATCCACTGCTATACAGGGATCTATGGGAGATGCTATGGAGAAGGTTATGTTCTTCTTGAGCTGCTTTGCTTCCTGACAATACTCTCCTATTTGCTGCAAATCACAAAATCACACAAAGTCACTGCTTGGTTATAGTCAGCTCTGCTGGCAGGGAAGCAAGGAGCAGTCTGTTACCATTCTGTCTCAGGGGCTGGGAGGTGATAATCACAGGCTAATCATAAGTGGCAGCAGGGAGTAGCCCTGTTAGATACTAAACATTTCCATGGTAGCTGTGGCACCATCTTGGTCTGAGGAGTGAGTATTTTACAACAAAATCAATCAGTTGTGCTCACCAACCTTGCTTGAAACTCCCTTTCAACACCATACAGGCAAATTTTGACTCTTGTAGAAGACATGAACTTGACCAGGTCACACGACAGGAAACACATTAAATTCTTGTGTCTTGAGTGTGATGGAACAATTAAAACAGCAGTAAAAATGCAAATTTGTCATAGTGAAGAAAAAACATGGTAAATAAACTCAGATGGAATGGAACATCTTAAAACACATTTGTGTTGCACTAGAATTTCACAGGATTCTGAGATTAAGACAACCAAGTAGCACATATTAGAAAACTCCAGGTGCAAAAGAAACAAATTCAATTTTTGTGTCAGGGAAAAATGTATTATTTTGCTATAGCATGTTTGAATCTACAGCCAAGAATGTCTAAATTACGCTATAAACCTTTGGGCAAATGGTAAATAAAGTTGAAGCAAAATCATCCTCCCAAAGTCCAGCATGTGGTAAAGTTGTGCTGCACTCATTTAAGATAATTTTGTGTAGCAGATGGACATCCCATCCTGCAGATGTTCAGATAACAAATGTTTTCAAAGCACTTTGAAGATGAGGCACATAAATACAAGGTTTCATTATTAGATATTAGGAAGAGTAATAAAAATTAATACGTTTCATACTAAAGAACACCTGAAGGCTCTTTTATGAGACACAACATAGAGGTCTTTTCAAAGCAGTAATTTATTTTTTCACATTACTTCTTTTCATTAGCAGAGTTCATTAATTAATTTGAAAATTTCTGTTTCGTTCAATCTAGGATAGTCAAACATTTTTGCCAAAGAAAGGCACAACTACTCAGACAGTGTAAAGAAGCTTATAAAAGACTAGTAGATGGAGAAATTCATTCAATGACTAGCAGCACTGATTGGATCCAGAGCCCCAATAAAAAAGGATAGTCAATATACACCCTTACCTTAAACCATCTCAAATACCACACAAAGGAAGAGAGACAAAGGCACAAGAGAGCATAATGTAGAAAAACAAAATGAAGGCCATACACTCAACATCTCAGTTTCGAACAGTTGTGTAAAAACATCTGGAAGCTGCAAATCCTGAAGAACCCAGCAGTGTCCTGGTCTAATGTTTCACCCAAGGACACCATATTTGGTTTCTGTGAACTAGATAAAGAACAGGTACAAAACAAAGCACAGAATGTCAAATATGGCACATGCATGAGCTAGATATTTGTTGGCTTCATTACAAATTAATCTATTGTCTATGTAACCAATGAGAAATGCCCTACTGACTTGGGCTGGGAGAGCAGCACACTGCAAATTCCTTTGTTTTATGGAGAGATGTTTGGAAGAGGATCGCACGCCCTGAGGCTTATATCCATAAGTGTGATCTTTCAGCTGTGTCCCTACAGTTACTATAAATATATACTGTATCTAAACAGCCTCTTATTTTTTGCAGTGATGATTATATGTAACGACAATTTTGATAGATATACCTTCAAGAAGGGAAATTCCAATAAGGTCAGAATGGTGTCTTTGAAGTAAGAATTAAACCCATTAAATTAAATTAATAGCCATTATAATTTTATGAGGTTTCCTTTGCTGGTTGAAGACAAAGACCTGTAGTGTTTGATAGACCTGCAATGAGACATAAGGCAAATTTAAGTACCACCTATACAAAAAGATGAGAATGCAACTCATACGGTGTTGGGAAAAAGAATGTACTGTCCTGTGCTTTGTATGAGGCAATTTTTGTGAATACTAGTATTATCAGAGAAATCTCTTCACTGAAACACTAAACGGGATGTCCTCAGAAAGAAGGATAGTGCAGAGAGCAAGGAAGTGGAACCAAGCCAGATGCCAAGTAATTGTCAGCTGGATCACAGAATCACAGAACAAGTTCAGTTGGACAGGACCCACAAGGATCATTGAGTCCAACTCCTGGCTGTGCAGAGGACCATCCCTAAAGTCACACCCATGTGCATGACAGTATTGTCCAAACCCCTCCTTGAACTCTGTCAGGCTGGTGACCACTTCTCTGGGGAGCCTATTCCTGTGCCCAACCACTCTCTGGGTGAAAAGCCTTTTTCCATAAAGGACCAGTTACAGAAGTGAGAACAAGAGCAGGTAAGGACAGGACAACCCTATGGGATGCAAAGACCTAGATTTTCTTTCCGATTTTGGAAGGAGGGTGGGTATGTTGTGGACAAAAAAATACTTATTTCTCTGATTTAGACATAAAAGATAGCATGATGTAAAAAAAACACAAGCAGTTTTCTAGTTAAAAAGAAGTATAGAAGTATAAGGAATATTTTAGGAAACTCCAATTTGGGTTAGGATTATAAGGATGACAAAATTAAAAGCTATTAGGGACACATTATTTTGCGTGTGTGATGCACATATGTAGGACTAAAAATCCACAACGAAGTCATAGATTCAGTTCTTTAAAATAAAGAATACCAGAATGTGGGATCACTTGTGTATGTGCCTTAGGATACGGTGAGGGTTGACAGACTGGGCTGCTAGTCATCACTGTGTCCCCTTCACAGTGTTCAGCATGTGTCTTCTGCATAATTCAGAGACAACTTTGAAGTAAGAAGTGCTGAGCTTCTTGCCTGTCTCTCTGTTTTCTCATTATAAAACTTGAGTGCTTCACAGACTGCATTTATACCAAATCTATGAAGTGAGGGACTACTATAAGAGATGGAAATTAAAGCATAGCAGATTAATGTCCAAGATGATCACCTCCTCAGGGTGTCTAAAGTGAGGTTCCTAGATTTTTTTTCAACTTTTTGAAATTAGCAGGAATTTTACATTTTCCAGATGACCCTTCCATTGACTTTCACAGCTCTTGTGAGTGTTCTGCAGTTCTGCAGAAAGCAGTAAGGTACTAAATTCTTGACAGTATGATGCACAATAAAGGTGTTAAGAGACAGAAATCAGGTGTCAGTGATAGAATTTTATCATCTGACTCTCCCTGGGTCAGTAAAGAGCTTCCTCAATAATGACGGCTAAAGAAACCCTTCCAGATAACAAAATATTCCATTAATGACTCCAGCATCTTGTGTTATTGCATTCAGTGTGCTGATGTGGCCCACTCAGATGGTTGCCAGAAAATGTCTCCAATGCAAACTGAAAGTCGCAGTTTTCTCCTAATATTCCAACAAGTTTCTCCCGTTTCTTGAAACATTTCTAAAATGTCACTGAAGAAAAAGTATCCAGTCACAAAAGGTGTACTCCACGTTAAAGCTCCCATTGGAAATGCTCTTCGGCAATTTCAAACCCAAGCAAGGCAGTGGTATGGAGTCTTGAAAATACAATGCCTTCATGGATTCCTGTACTCCTGTTTTCCAAAAACAAAACAAACAAACAACTAAAAGTTTACTAGTTTACTGGAAGTCAGGTTTTTTTTGTTTTTGACACTGTAGACTGATGAATAAGAATGGATGATGGGATGGCTCTACACATATCTTATGTTCTTGATTCAGCAAAATAACATGGAAATATTGGTTGGCTTTCAAATACTGAGATTTTCTGATTACAATGAACATCCGAAGGCTATTTATGCACATATTGCCTTCGCTGACCTTCATACAGAACATATATTTATACTCTGCATAAAGCACAGTGAGGGCTGTTTAATATACCTGTACTGTCTTAATGACCTAATGTAGAGCAAATGAAATTCAATGGTTGTGAAAGAAGCTAATGATCCCTTCTGGTTTTAAACTCTTATGAATCTGTAAGATACTAAAAAGTTACAGGGGCATTTTCTCTCCTACTTGCATATGAGTATCTGGTTATATCTTCCTGTGAGTTTTGATCCAGCAGCTTCCCAAGAACCTGATGTTACTTGAAGCATAGAAGATCTACAATTCATGGCCAACAAACCACCTGAAAAAACAAGTTAACTACTTTAACTTGCTTTCAACTAAAGAATGCTATGAGCAGTCTTTCTGGTATATGAGTCAATCCAGTACATGAGTCAGTTCCACTATTTAGACATTGTGGGACTGTATTAGATTTCACCCCACCATACCAGACTGTGACAAAATAACTGTTGCCAGCTCCTTGCCACCACTGCTACTTCCTTCTTCCACTGGCAAACAACCAACACTTGTAACTTGACTGATAGCTTGAAACGACTATCCTAATAGCTGGTACCATAAACCATAAACCACATTTTTGTGTCATTGTCGTAAGACCTTCACATGTACTCCTAAAGCAAGGTTTAGAAATTGGTTATTTGCAATATAAGAAAATAATTTCCTACCCAGCAGCCCTTAATAGCTGCCAAGTTCCTCTGTCAAGCACTGTAACATTTTGCTGATGTGGAAGATTGAAATGAAAAGAGTGGAAGGACCTTCCTGCACATGTAATGAATTTAATCCATGTGCATAAACTACAATGGGCTTCTCAGACTTCCCAGAAATCTTGATCCAACACTGACACAAATGAAACTGAAGCTCCATTTTTATTTAGGCAGGAATTATTTTTTTCACCTCCTTTCTGTGTGCTCAGGCACTTCGGCCATATTCATTAAATCTACATGCCTGCTACAGCCTCCAAATTCAAGAGCATAATGAGTCATTCAGACCAAATCTTGAGTGAGAGAAGGTGGTGAGATTCAGCACATAATATAGGTTTCGCTGTAGACTGCCTGGATATTCTGTACTTCTGCAGATCAGATGAATATTCTTTTTCTGCTCTCTGCCAAAGAACTCAACACTCCTGTAATTCACAAGACAGAGCTTTAGTGTCAACTTTTTACAACTACATGAGAACTTCACTGTAATAACACCCAAGAGAAAGAGGGATTTTCTCTGTTTAAGTTGCTAATAGCATCTAGATTTTTTGCATATTCTTCCCTCTAAGTCATATGTGACAGTCTAGCTGTGAAGCTGGAGGAAGCATGGAAGTTATATCAAGCTCTATTTTAACTCTCGTTTAATAACACGTTGATTATTGTTGTGTCACACAGCAGCTGCAGAATTGCAATATTTTCAACAAGTTCCGTGTTGTTACCTGTAATCTAATTAATCCAGAACACTCTGCTATTTTATTCCTGAAAGGTTCACACTGAACTGTGTATTTTTCGAATACGTTTACATTTCCAGCAGTTTCTTAAAGGTTTGTTCAAACCAATAAGCATTTGCATTTGAGGCTGTTTCCCATAACAAAAGGGCAGAGTTTCTGAATGTGGTCTTAGTGCTTTCTCTTTGACCCCAGTTATTTGCTGCACAGATGATATATCGCTGTTGCAGTTCCCCGCCTGTAGCTACCATCGCCACTAATCCAGTAATTGCTAGTATACATTTTAGGGCCACGTCAGCCAATCACTGCTTTTTGGTTGCCTGCTTTCATATACCACACACTAACCAAGGCTGCAAAACAACATTGAAACTCTGCAGCTCCACATAGCTCTTAACAGTCTTAAATGGATCAAACAGCCAGAATTTCCTTTGTTTCATTTGTTCTCCATTTGGAAACACATTTTTCCTAATAGCACATGCGAACTACACAGATTCACCATAAATTTTGACAGTAGTTCTTACTAAATACAAAGCCACATGAAGATCAGATTTATAACACTAACTCATCTGGCTTCTCAAGTGGCACACAGCAAGCACCAGTTGCTTATTCAGATAATTTTAAAACTTTCCGCTAAATGTTTACTTGTCACTCCAGTATACTGCATTCTTCTGATGTATTAGCTTTCTGTATACATTGAAGAGTATATGTAAATTTTGATAAGTAACTCTGTTGAACTTTGATGGCATAGCTGCAGAACAACAACACAAGGAAGGAATGAGAGGAAATCTTTCTAGAGAAGACAGGTACACTGGTGTAGAATCTTTTGTTTTTCCACACAAGACTGGAAGGCAAAGTTAGTTTTGTTTTAGATTACAGGCATATAGATCTTGGTTATTACAGCATTTTGTTTCCTTTAGTGTTTTATTAGAATACAGCAAGAGGTAAATCCCATGATAAATGTGTATCCTACCAGAGTAGCGCCAC
>VZTT01003780.1:30281-42932 GCA_013400855.1 Buphagus erythrorhynchus
CAAGGCAGTCATTATTTTCAGTAAACATGACAGAGTTAATGAGAACATTTCTTAGCATTTAAAAGCTTTTAAATTATGGATAAATGTTATGCACAAAATGCTCTTTGGGTTTTTCTGGATTTCTCTCTCTTACTTGCCCCTTTGGCACATTTTCCTCAGAGTTTCTCACTTCAGTGGTTGAGCGGTGTTTATTACCAGGATCTTCTACCCTTATTTATTCAAGCAGAAGAAACATACCTTACATATATTTCCCAGAGAGAAGGAAAATCATGGAGATTAAAAGAGAAAGTGTTTCCAAAGAGCTACAAAGCCTCATTACTTAAAGGCCTTGCCAAATAGGAAAGAACTACCTGGCAAGAAGATTGAAGAGCAGGCGCTATTGCTTAAAATCCCTTGGTTACTGTTCCAGCCTGTATAAATTATCCCTCTAGAGGCCAGCAGAGTATCAAAAAACAATTACCATGAACTAGACCATAATACTACTGTAGACCCAAATCTTGCCCAAACTATTAACATTTAAAACTTCTCCCAGCTGTCCAAAGGCTGCCTTGTGCAATGAGATTGAACTGTCCTGCAATTAAAGTGGCAATGTAAAAAAACATTACACAGCATTACCTCTAGAGATCTAGATTCCTCAATATGGTGTCACGGGTGTTAGAGAGTGCTCATGAAGACAGATCTATTGCCTTCACTCATATAGGGAAGATCTCATTTAAGCAGTGTGTTTGAGATTAGAGCATACTTAGGAGAAGCAGTGTTTATTGTGGTCAGAGACAGGAATGGGACTCTAACATACACCAGCACTGATTCGCTGTTTCTGAACTTTCTGTCTTAGTTTTACCATCTGTAAAACAGATACTGTAACACTTAAAATGCAAAGCTGACCTGGGAGAAATGCCTTCTGTCTCACAGAAGTAAGCAATGTGAACATTAATTACTGCAATCAATTACATGGAAAAGCCTCAATGAAAAGTGCAATGGGAACACAAAGGAGTGAGAGATTTGCCAAATGAAACAGGTATATGCATGTCTTAGTACTTTGTTTTAATGAGTGCACTGATCTAATGCTTTCACTTTGAGTGGGTCTTACTCTTAAGGCTTTTTCCTGCAGCCCTCACACAGTCATATTCCCACAGAAGTTTGCTTGAGGAAAGCCTCAAGATTTGACTTTGTGTGTTTTCTCTTGTGCCAGGAAATATTATACTTTTAATTAGCAGGGCCATTTCTTTGATAACTCTTTAAGTGGCTTCACTGCAATTTCATCTCTTTAGTTGTCATCCAGCACCTGGGAGGTAAGGAAAAAGGAAGCAAGCACTGAATTTTTCCATCATTCCTGCCGAGGGATATTTCTGAGACACTGTACTTTTGTGGGTGGGCGGATGGATGAATAGACAGACGGAAAAGGGAGTTTCCTTTATGGGATTCCAATAATTGGTATGTGGTTTACATTCCATTCATCTGAAAGACTCTTATTTTAATCAGAAACAGGCTCCAGCTACTAAACTACCTCCAGTGTTCAAAACATATCCATGCTTTCAGCTGGTGACTTTTCTCACATGCATCTTTTCTTTGACACCCACAGGCCCCAAAGAGTAATGTGGTCATCTACCACCAAGAACTCAGCGTCAGGTCCTATAATAGGAGTTGGTTCAGAGTCCTTTTCCAGACAGAGAGAGGTTTTCTGATTGCTAGCTTCACAAGCAGAAGGTCTTTAAAGTGTGGTATTTGAAACTGGCATTGATTTCTATAGGCGGGTTTTGGGTTTGGTGGGTTTATTTCCTAGGCTCATCCAACTCTGGAAAGCCTTGTCTGGACTTTGACAGGAAGTTGTGGAAGTCTGGCAGCATAGCTTGGTCTTAGGAGCCAGATGCTAATTCAGACAACTGCTGAGAAAAGCCCTATATTCAGCAGCTGGATACACTGGCATGCTTTAAGCACAAAGGAATTAAAGACTAACACCTTGTTCAGAACTAGTCAGACTAAATAAACAACAACACAGCAAATTTGAGCTTTGGGGCTGGTGAAAATGTGAAAATATTCGGCATCAATTGCTGTTGTCCAAGGGCAGGGAAAACATAAAATTACTTGCAGTGAATTAGTATTCTATCATTCAAATGTCTCTGAACCTTTTGTGGTAGATCCCTAGCAAATCCTAAAAACTTCTTCAAATGCCACCTTTCCCCATCAGCTAACTGGTTTCAGTGGCAAGATTTGTTTACCCTTAACTTTCATTACCCTTAACTTTGCCCTAACAAATTTATCTTTTCCGGGTCTATCTGTCCAGAGAGTAACTGCACATGCTTTAGGGATTTCCATGCCATTCATCCTTGAACGTGGTTCACATCACAACTCATTTCAGTGCCTGCTGTTCAGATCTCTCAAGCAGCACAGCAGGAAATCTCCTGCAGGCAGATCACATATTACACAATCTAAGAAAAGAAGAACAGTTTCCCAGTAAGATCTATGTCAACTTAGGTCCATCACAGAGTTTTTGCATATGTGGAGNTATGCAGTTTGCCTGCCTTGTGCCTCACTTTCCCTGTGGGGAGAGGGAAACAAAGTACAGATGCAGATTTACCATCAAAGGGAAGGGTAAGCCTACCCCCTCTTTCCCACACTGAAGATGTGATGGAGACAACCTGTGGTAGTGGCCTGTGAACACAGACAAGAGCTGAAGAGTCATCAGTTCTTCAGTTCTTTCTGGGTCCATGCATCCTGAAAAGACAACATGCAACACGGCTTGGCAATTCATCTGTCTTTGGCCCAAACTAGGCAAGTATGAGTTGCTAATGTCATGAAGGGGAAAAAACCCATCAAATATCTCTTGCTTCTTCCTTATGATTTATCTGCCTCTTGGCAATATTAATTTCTCTACTGTTTATTCAGAACATTGAGGCCCCTGGCACTTAATTTAACATTGGTACTGGGAGATGAGAAGTATTTGAAGTTGCATTCTGGGTTGCAAAGGTTTCAGCAACACCCCCTATCTACAACCTGATTATTTCCTCTCTCATGCCACAAGGAATCAGGAACCTCATTCCTTGGTCAAAGGCCTTTAGCCCTGCACTCTGCTAGAGCTCTGAGAGGTGTGGACCCAGGCCGAGCTACCCAGGGCAAGGAGTCCTTGTCACATATCTCTCACAGGATGCTTTCATCAAATCATGTTACCACACTGCACTGCCCAGGCTTTCACAGATCTTGATCTCCCAGGAGACAAGATTTCTGTCTGAGATTCACTTTAAAAGAGATTCTTTTGTCTTGGTTTAGTTCAGAGCTAAAATAAAGTTAATCTCTAAATACATGGATTGAGCAATTGCAGAGCTAGCTACATTGCTCATTTGGAGCCAATGTATCAAGATTAGAGATATTCTGATCACTGAATACTGGATTGAAAACAGGATTTGGAGTACTCAACCACATTCTCGCCAAATAATTTCAGGTTTAATGAATAGTAATATTTTGTTTGTTGTATCTTCTTTCTGCCATTAAATGAACCATCGTGGGGTTTTTTTTGGATATTGAGATTTATCACAGAGCTAGAATTTGCTAAAATAATGCTTTGCTTTGGACATTTGTAGTATTCTAGAGTAGAGCCATTTACTTATTTTGGACAGCAAACCAGCTTGATACAAGGATTCTTTGGATTCATCTTTTGGGGGCTTACTATAATAATTTTACACCACTTTTGATTAAAGGAAAGTGAAATGCTGAATAAACTGTGACCAGCAGACCACAGGGGACTGTTAGCCACACAGGCAGTTCATTTAACAATTCCCAAGTGTTCTTCCTGGACTGATCAGACAGCACCTTCACACACCAGGAACTATAATGCAGCCTTTAATGTTAATTAATGCATGACTGCTTAAACTTGTGGGTTTTTTCCTCCCTTCTCTTCCCTTGGTTGGCCACAACTGTTCAAGTATTGCTGTCGGTTATTCTGCTTAAGTATTAAAAAATGCTTAACTAAATAGGCTAGCTTATTTGCTTTTGCTGATAGTAGCAGTCCACCCACAGAGCCCTTTCAAATCTCTTCAGTGTTTTGGAAACTGGATAAGGGACTTATTCAGTGACATGCAAGTTTGTCTGAGCCAGGAATGAAGCATGGATTTCATGAAATGAGAAATAACCTCAGACCACACACACAGTGTAATTTCTGAACTCCAGTTTGGGCTCTCTTCCCCTCGTCCCTGTGCACACATACACACACCCCTGCTAAAAATCCAGATGATGACTGACATCCCTAAATCCTTTGAGCATTCTTTTACAGCTAAGAGCAGAGGGAGGTTTTCAGAGCTTAGGTGGCTCATTATTATTAACACACAGATGAAAAAAATGGATTACTACAGTATGTGCATACCATGGCAAAGAGAAATAGCAAAAAGCCTGTGCCATCTAAATACTTTCAAGAGGAGAAACTGCTGATGCAAACATATTAAAGCTATTTTTACTGCATAGGGAGAAGTCATTCCCACAATTTTCCTAGAGACTTAGGTTGTTTCTGTCACTACTTGTTTAGTTAAGCTAAAATCACTGAGTGTTTCAAATATTATTTTCCATTATAATTACAAAGATAAGTAAACCAGGGACATAAGTTTACTGTATATTAAAACCTCACACTCTTTCCTCTCCTAAGCAGAGGAACAATACTGTATGGCTGTTGAGAACAAACTACACACAGAAGAGGCAAAGGGCAAACTTTTCCACAGCTGTTACTCCATAGCTTCAATATCCCCTCCTAAGTTTAATTCTTCATAGCCTTACACCAAATGAGTACACTTAAACAATGAGACAGCTCAGCTCTCCTCAAATATTTCCTTTATGCTGGACTAAAAGTAGCTTTATTGTCTTAAACACGTAAGGAGTTCTCCTGCATTACAATTGTAACACCACTGTTGAACTGACCCTGCAAAGCTTAAAATGACCAAGGTGCTTACAGACTGACTCCTGTGCCTCTTCCATTGCTTTGTACTTGATCAGTAATACCATCACACAACTGAGCCATTGATACAATGTGCTTATACATACAAATGTACATCTATACTCATATCATACACACTGGTGATATTTCCACCAATTAAGTTTGCGTAACACTTTCTGTTAGAGGACCCTAATTCTGTTGTTCATAACTTTGTCAAACTCCAAGTGCTCAAGCTGAAATTCTTCCTGCTGCATGTCTTCATCAGGCTGAATTTTTCTTCTAAGTTTAAACTAAAACAGCTGTTCTGAAAAGGGGACTAAAGGGGATCTATCTCACTTTCCCTCGTGTTTTTTCTATAGCCATTTCACTGCGAATCTACTTCATCTGCATGTTTGGGGAGATATATTGCGGGTGGCAAGAGGGTTTACCTTACTGCAAGCAATCATGCCCAGTAATAGGATTCTGGAAACCTGCCAAATTTTGGCCAGGTTCTAAACACTGTGGTTTACCCACGCTCCATACAAATCTCTTAGAGAGAAGCAACATTATTTTCTGAACACTCCTCTACCAAAACACGACTACCTTGCCTCATACACTTCCTCCATCACCAGACTACATGTATGTCCTTCCCACACATTAACTGAGTGACTCCACAATTACTAAAGGATTTGCAGAGCATTTTGGGTCTTTTCATACAATTTATGGTACTGGTTCCCAGAAGCTGCTGTGGCACCCGAACTGAGAGCTGAGAAATTCTGCCTGTTGTTCCATCAATACTCATTGATGGTGCCCATGCAGGCACTGAGGAAGCTGATTAGCTTGGAAACAAGCTGATGAGCTTGGGCTAACAAGAAAGAAATAAAAAGCAGAGCAGACTTCAAGAGACAGATGCAACATAAGCAAGGCATAATGATCCATTGTGTTAAATACACACTCTCTCCAGACTGTAGAATAGAACCAAGATTTCACAGATGCCTGCAGTCTTTTGTTTTCAACCAGTTTCTGTGACATCTACTAACAACTACATCCTTTCTTCCCCTAACTGGCTAGTCTACAAAAGAGACTGTAATCTAGTGCTATTAGCAACTCCAATTGATCAAGTAATTGGAATTGTCATTCCAAATTTTCATAATGATCCACATGGAAATCAATCACTTCTGAGTAAAGGAATACCCTTCTCTTTACAGTTTTGCTTGAAAGTTTTCAAAAATCACCTTTTCAGAACTGCACTAGAAATAATAAGGTTATAAAAACACTCAGAAGCTAGAAAACGACAGCATTACAACTGCTCGTGCATTCTGTCATGGTCTTCTACTGTATGCTTAGCAATATTAACTTTTCCCAGAGACATCACCCTCCTCTTCAGATCAACACATTTCTAAAGAGATCTCTTTATTTCCTTCCCTTTAAGATTATAGTTTTTCCCCTCTGACTGTGTGAGCACAAAGCCAAGGATGAAGAAATCCCAGGTTGCACCACAGATCAGCTGCAGCCTCTGCAGCTGTGAAGCACAGCTGCACTGTGGGCTACCATCTCAGTGCATCCAAACTAAGCTACTGGGTAGCTACAATCTCTTCTAGTTAGTTCCCAGTTCACTGCCTGAACAAAACCAGAAGATAAAGCCAGACATAGATCACAGACTTCCAATCTGTTATGTTGTAATTCTGCAAGGTTAAAAATGAAAGTTCTCTGCTACCAAGAAAAACAGACTCACTGATCCTTCCCAGAGGTTTTGAACACCCACTTCTCATCCCTGAAAGAATAAAACACTGAAAGATAAACTTTTGCTTAAAAAGTGACATGCTTAAAATATAGCAACTCAATCATAGAGGGTTTTATTGCTCACTCTAGGTCTTAAACACAGTATCTTCTAAGATGTTGAGATTTTAATGGCGAGGAAAGTAAAATAAAAGTGTCTAGTTCTATTTTTTAAACTCCCTTAAAATTTCTTAAATAATTTCCTAAATAATTTTCATTTACCAAAGGGTAAATGAAAACATTAAAAATACTCCCACCACTTTAAACAGTTTTTCTCATTACTAAAGAGGATAATTTAATTATTAAGTATTAAATTAATATTTTAACTTTTTTATTACATAAGCAATAGGAAGTCCAACTTTCACATTTAACTGGCTTCCTACTGCTTCTATTTCTTTTAGTGAAATGGAATTTATGAAGAGAATTCCTTACTATGGATCCAGAAATGTTTCAAGAGAAATACTACAGTTTAGTCCAAGCACATTTTCCTAAACTGCAGTCTAAGAACAAAATAAGACACTGCACATTCTCTTATGTGCAGTTTACAAAGAATGAGAGATGTGAATGGCACCGAATTCAGGTATTTCTGATGTTACTATTTTTCATTGGTTTTTCATCTGCCTAAGGTTTATGAGTTTGACATAGAAGACTATCAAATGGCAAATTACCCAGTCACAACGATTTGACAGAACCACAAAATTCTAAACAACTGAATTGTTTATGTTCCCAAGGTTCAACCAGCAGAATGTCAAGTATTAGGTAAAATACCTAGTATTTCTTTTGTCTCAGGCATAAAATACTTATTTCATACAGTCATAACTTTTTGTACTGTATGCTAGAAGTTGATTATATTGTATAGATAATTTAAAATATAATTCTAATTTCTATATTCATAGATCCACACAGTATATAAAGACAGTATATAAGTACATATATATTAAATAAAGATAAGGGCATATAGTAAAGTAAAGGAAATGTCCATTACAAGGAACGTAAGTTCAGTTTTTTCGAAATAGTGCAGAGTGACGCACCAGAACCAGAACAGAATCTCAATATTTGACTAATGAGACAACAGTCCTCAATACTCCCCCCAAGTGTGAGACTTTTAAATTAGAATTAGTGTATTCTAATTACAGCAATATATATAACCACATCTACAAAACAGTGAGGGCAGAGAGGCAAGAAGAGCACAAATGCCTCTAGTTATGCTATTATAGTTACACATATCAAGAGACCAAGGCAAGCTAATCTCTGAGTCTGCTGTGGAGGTGAAGAGACAAAAGCATGAAAGAGGCATTTTAAGAAAAGCTTTCTCAGAGATAATTAAATTACATTTCCAATCAGACCACAGTATTAATGTTTTCCTTGCCATAGAATTACAAACCAGAAAAAGCAGAAACTGTCACAGAAGTTCCATCACAGAACCATGAGAATCATGGAGAGGCAAGTGCTGATGACAACTGTGCACATTTACCTCAAACAACATGAACAGACATATGACATTTGTTTTAAAGTAAGTAGCATAGAATGATTTTCAGGATGATATGGGACATCATGTCTACATGAGCATTCACATGATGGAAACAACTCAATACAAACAAAAGGGGAATAAAACCCCTCTAGGATAAACAGTTCTGTTGAAGAAAAAACAGATTCATTCTAAGTTAAGCTGATATTTGTTTAGCATCCCAGCTATCTCCACTGATTAGTCATTGTCGTCACTGGGTACAGTGTTAGGGACTGAGAATGTTGCTATTAAATACACAAACAACATTCAGTCATTGTGACATGCTACAACAGACCAATGCAAATTGTAATGTAATTAAGCTGTCTCTGTGTATTTTCAGAAAACAATGCTTTAGTGCAGTGGGCCTGTTTATGCTCCAGCTTGTGCAAGATGTGTGTACAATCTCAATTCAGTCATACTGTGTGTTGAAACAGACACTAGGTCAGGTTCTGACCACCCAATTCCATCCTCTCAGCTCAGGCAAACTTGGAGAACAACTGAGACAATCTGTCCTCAAGTATCATGCATATATATCATGCTTATATTCAATTACATTTTTTGTTTTAGAGCACAATCTTCACTTGGTCTTTGAAAAAGAAATTCAGCTTTCTTATGTCAACTAAACTAAAGTTAGGATGCCAAGCAAAAATCTCTGAAGCCCTCCAATCATCAGTTTAGATATACTTTCTTCCTGTCTCAGAATTAGCTGTCAGAATCACACAAGAGATACAGACTCACAAGGACACTGCTGTGATCCACACATAATCTACAGGACAAGTGGCATACCTCTTAAATGCTCTGAATCACTGCCTACCTCTCTCATCTGCAATCTAGACATCCAGGTTCAACAACAGAAATTGCATCTCCTTAGTCATCCCAAGCTAATTATCTACTTTTCAGGTACCCTCATAAGGAGAGTAGATTCTGACATGATATCTACTTAAGTGGTCACTACTCTTTTTTTATAGAACGGACCAAGTCAAGATGTACTGAATCGGAGAATGTGCAAACACAAGGCGAGAGAGTATTTGTAACAGTATTACATCATTTGTTGCATAAGCTGGAAGGTATGCAGTGAATAAGATACACAAGACACTGCAGGAATGGAAAAATATGTAGCAGCAAAGGCATTTAAATGCTTCCTTGGAAGAAAATCCTCTCCTCCTTCTGCAGTTGAGATTTCTAAGGAAGTAACTTAAGTCATATTTTTCTTATGTAGTATCATCACCTTTGAAATTTCCTGCGATATTTTGATTATGTTATTAACAATCACCCTTTCCTCTTCTTAATGCTGGTTTTTATTCACTGTGCTGAAGCCACGGCACTGGCATCAATCTGCTTTCTGGTGCTTGAAGTCATGACCTGCTGAAGCTATGCAAATGCATCCTTTCAAACTGCCTTAATGTGTTGACAAATGTTTGCATCCACACCCTGACCTTCTCAAACATATTCATTACCTGAAATTATTCAGTCTCCCTCCCCTAGATCAAATATGAAATCTGTGTACCACATAGCTACTGCCAAATGCAGTTCTAAGTATAGCCCCACCTTGCAAAACAACTTCTGATCCAAACGACACTGCAAATCAGACTCAGAACACACAGGCTTTAAGTAGGTCTTGTTAAGTTGTTGTTGGGATAGCTGTGTTTGTTAGAATAGACAGGGCCAAATTTCTTACTATTTCACTGGCAATCTGGTTTTTTTTTTTTTTTCAGTCAAAGAATTTCTGTTGAAGGCAATATTGGAAATACTGGTACCACCTGCAAGGTCAGGGACCCACAGCCAGACTCATAGGATAACTCCAATGAGTAAAAACACAAGGGAACTGCAATAAAGAATAGTAAAACCTACCAAGTAATTTCCACGTGGAAGCAATGCCACTCCATCTCCTGGATGATTTATATGCAGATCAGGTGACAGCTACCATGAAGCTATTTCCTTATGCCAGGAGACTGTTAAGAGTTTTCTGGTAGGCCATGCCTCCCTGCATGGAACCTGTACATGGAAGTATGAACTCCACACTATTATGTTTTTTTTAAAGCCAAACAAAATGATAACCACAGATTTCTAAGAAGACAGAATTGATCTCTTCAGTTCTAATATTTGAAGACTATGTCTTCAAACACAGTAGGTAAAATTCTTCTTTTTAAAATTTGTTCAGATTAATTTTTTAAAATTACACAGACATCTTCACGACAAAAATATTTTACAGACAGATCCCTAGGGCACTAAGTTGCAATGTTTATGGCTTAGGTGATATTTCCTTGTAAAATACATTAAATTTGCAGTAAGCTACAGAGTGACATAAATCTTACTTCAAGTCATGTTCCCATAGCTCAATTCAATTGCATATAATAAATAGATTTCCACAAACATACTGTCAGTATTTGGCACACATGTGAATAAAACATGCACATCTATGGAAGTTTTGATTTATGCATACCATAACCTTATAAGAGAAACATAATTTCCTGATTACTTCAGGGAAATGACGACAGCCTCATACGTGGGAATCAATAAAAATCTTACCTACCCCAATCAGATTTTGCCCTCTCTAGTTCCTGCTGAGTCACACCATGACTAACAAACATGGTGGTAAGGTGAAGCCTCCCTTCAGTAAACCAGTATTAGCTGAAATCAACAAGGTTATCTAGTCCCCTCTGGCCCTCAGGTACAGGTTATCAGTCCCTCCTTCTGGCCTAAAACAAGGACACTTTCATCTATGCAACTTTTAGCAGGTACTTTTCTCTCCTATTCTTGAATATATCAGATACTGGCACTACACAACCTACTAACTCTCTACAGAGTCTTTCCCCAGTATCTAACTTCAATTATCTTTGGTGCAATTTAAGCCACCTAACTCCTCTTTTCACTGTAGACACAAAGGGGTTATTCTCTTCCTCTTTTTTAATGTATTTGATGACTGTATTTTTTATTCCACCAAACTTTCTCTTTCTTACCTAAGGAGCAGTTTGCCTCTCTAAGCATAGGAATGCTAACTTGTAAAGAAAATCAATACTAATGCCACAAACAAAAGGCCTTAATTTATCTCGTATTTATTAACATCAATGAGAGCGCAGGTATTCCCTGGCTTAGGCTGACTTCCTTTAGCCGTACATAATTCCAATGTAGCAATGACTAACAGTTTACAGCTTCTTCTTTTACTTTCTTAGTTCATACTTTTTCTTTAAAAACTGTTCCAACTGACCATTATACCATTTGGTATAATGAAGTGGTAAGAGCATAGATTCAGAGTAAGAAAAAGTTAGGGAACACGTTAATCTTACTTATGTTACCTACCTGCAAAACCCAAGGATTTTATTACTTAACATTTATGTTAAATGCTCAGCTCCTTGTTTCAGGTAGTTAAGTCAGATTTCACAACCAGGATTTTAGATGGTTTCCATTCAAAATATGTGCACAATGGTTACCACAGAGACAGAGTGCAGTCTACAGCAGCTTCCCATGACCTAAAGTAGAAGCTGCTCCAGATCAAATTTAAGCTTATTTTCCAGTGGGCAGTCTTCCAGACCGCAAAAACTACCACCATTCACAGACTGCTGCTGTGCAGGTTCAGTGTCCAGGGTTTTAAAATTTCGTAACATTTACCCTTCACATGAAACAATTTATACAGTATACTCAATGTAAACCTATATACTAATGATTACAAAAATCAAAAATTAGATGTAAGGTTTCCAGTGCAACATGAAGCCCAGGTCTCTTCTAATTATCTGTTACAAGGTACTCTTCACATGGTCCCACAGCACTGAAAAATGTAACAGACTACTTGGTAAATGAGATACGACACTGAGTATCTTACACTCTTCCAATCTGTGAAGAATAGTTTTCATTTGGAAGTTTTATTACATCCAGCATTCCACACATAAGATGATAACCTGTCAAGATGTTGAAATTCCTTACTACACTAAATTCCTTACTACTACACTGTACTGCATATTCCCGACACATATACTGTGCTGCATATTCCCTGACAAAGACATGACAGAAGTCTATAAAAATAAAAGAGATGAAAGTGTAATGAGATGAAATTTGACACCCAATATCATTTAATGAGAAAGATCAAATTTAAAAACTTGGCAGTTCTTCACATCAACCAAGCGCAGAAACTCACTTTTATAGGATACTATGGAAGATTTCAAAGGTCCACAGCTTTAGAGACTGAGCAAAATCATGGAGGAGGGAAATCCATCAAAAGCAATTAGACACAAAGACATCATTCCTGTCTCAGGAAGTCCTCCAGACTCTAGCACCTCAGAAAATACATGCAGTATCATTGTCAAATCCTATTATCTCTAAATTGTGCTGAGATGACTGACAATGTCCAAATTTAAGTAAAGGGAAAAAATTACTTAGTACTTCTACTGAGCCTAGGAATATAATCAGAACTAAAGAAAGCAAAGAGCATTCAGAAAATTCTAAAAAAGTTTAATATGAAATCATCATATAT
>VZTT01003781.1:461-15604 GCA_013400855.1 Buphagus erythrorhynchus
AACCTTACAAATGGTTTTAAAAATTCGTCTGACTCCATTCTTCACAGCAAAGAGCAATTAATAACATTGCAGCAGATGCAGAAGCCATGCCTATAGCACCATCTCAGTCTGCAGCCCTTGCCACATCTCACTGATGATCTGAATGAGAGCTAGACCCAGATTTTCATATATGAAGTGTACAAAGAGAGTGCATTTAATTGCCTAAATACAGACTTAACCACATGCATATGTTTGAATTTAATGTTTTGCTATGTGAAGTGATAGTTTTCTTCTGACCCCCCTGTTCATTATCTTCAAAAACTATCAAAATTTTATTTATTTATTCATAACTTTTCCCCCTCAGTTTGGTGTTTATCTGTTTTAAATCCTGTTACTTCATTATTTTTTCTTTGCTCCTTCCTGCTTTCCTTCTCAAACACAGGCTGAATAAGGCATCTATCACAGGATTTTGAACTTGAGCCAAATTGACATCTCAGCATTCATACTAAAACCATGGAAAATGTCCACATCATTCGAATTAATATGTCACAGACAAACTGGATGACTTGGCACTTCTTACTGCTACAACTTTAGCTCCATACCACAGTGAAAACTGAGATACTGAATGACAACTTTCAATTATTAATTCTTTGTAATTAATAAATTTTACCGTATCAGCAAGTCATCGCTGGATTACACGCAGTATCATTTAAGAATCTTCTTTAGAACATATATACAGAAATTAAATCACATGAACAAACTTCACTTTGCCCAAGTGACCACAGAAGAGCCCCAGAGCTCACAGAAGAAGGGTGTTGCCCATTTTCCCAAAGAAGTATCTACCCACTGCAAAGATTCAGATTTGCAGTACAAATGAACATTCTTCTTCTTTTCTGAGCTCTAACCAGTATCTTCAGGGTTTGGTTCCAAATGCTCCCAGCCTGATAACCTGTTTCAGATCCTGTCTCTGTGTTTGACTCAGGACAAAGCTGTCTGTAGTCCTGCTCTGCAGCTGTGTCCTGTGCTGACGCTCAAGAACTCACCTAAAAATGCCTTCCTAAAAGATTGTAACAGTTTTAGCAGTTACCTGTATTTCTTCTGGTTTTTTTTCCCCTTCCACTTCTGCCTTTTCAATCTCACCTTTATTCTTCCATACAACTTTAATTAAACTCACTGAGCTTTTGAAGTTTTCTATTAAATAAAGGCATATCTTGCACACCAGGTGGGCAATTACAAGCACTCACTGCTCTGGGCTGCTGGTGAATTTTTCAAATTAACCAGCCTAGCTCTTAGAAGAGCAGAAACGTATCATTAGACAACATTCACATTCAAAGGAGCATTAGAAAACGTGAGACAACTGCATTTCACTTATTTTTAAGACGTAAACAAAACTGATGATACAGCCACTCATGAGGGAACAAGCAGAAGAGGCAAATACCAGGAATATATGTGGAAGAAGTTCTCAAAACTGCAGGATTTTGACTGTTACATTTAAAGACTTACTGCTTTCTGTTTCTTGCCAGAATTTTTTGGCAACTCTATGACAAAGACAAATGCGAGACTACCAAAACCAGGTAACTCAAATGAAACCACTATTTTGAGTTAGCTATTTTTATTTACACTCTGCATGTTATGAGAACATTTATCTACTATTGCATAGCTAATAAATCAGGAATAAACCAACCAAATAATAACAAATACTGCATAATATCAGTCATTGGTTGAGTCAACATGACAGGCAGAAAATCTGCTTGAACAGACTTCACTAAACAACATTAAGCTGCAAGCTGCTTTTTTAACAGTTTGTCCAAGCAAAAGAAACACAAGATTTGCAGTATTTTTCCTTAAATGTCATATTAAACCCAGTATATATTGATATTGAGCTTTGACCAATACACAACTGGTAACTTCTGGATGAGAGACAAAATTCATGGCAATTCATATAAGCACCATCATTAAACCTGTTTCTTTACTCCTGCCAGACTGATCAGACCATGCATAAGACTGTTAGAAACCAAGTGCAGAAGTCCAGAGCTATGGCAATTGACATCCCTGGACAGGCCCCCAAAACATGCCAGGAAGTGGTAAAAGCTGACCATGATAGAAAAATATTGCAGCTCCTGAGACCTAGAGTCCTGCAGAGATGTGCATTTCTGCTGAGACTGGACAGGAACACACAAATCTCAGTGCAACAACTCGTCTTTTGGCTGCTCTGAACCACCACTTTCAAACTCAAAACGATTACACAACTCTCAATGATGTGTAGAATATAAGAGTATTTTACTACAGGCAATTCAGCCAAAGAAAAAAGATGGGGAAGTAATAAATCAACCCACCCAGCTGCACAGAACTCAAGAAGCAGAAGAGGGCCAGGATGATGAAGCAGCTCTGGTGCTGTTCCCCATCTGCACCTCTGGAGGTTTGCTCAGCCTTGTTACTGGGTGAGCCCACAAACTGGTGAGAGAACCAAGTGTGTGCAAATCACTCAGACCATCCAAAGACCTGGAAACAGCTTCTCAAATGGCATGGCAGAACCTTCTGGCTTCCCTTCCCACTGCCTTCAGAGATTGTGTAATCGATAAAATATGACCATCAACACTGATTGCAATGGCAAAATTGGCTTTTAATGGCAATCAACCTGAGTTATAACTGGCTGCTCTAAATTAAGCAGAGTGACACAGTACAGCTCTAGTTCCTGCACACACACTGACTTTTATTAGCAATATTACATCCTTTAAGTGGAGAGCAGTCTTTCTCAAGATACTGCTGTTATTTTAAATACCTCTCACACTGTGAACAAATTTACTTACCAATACTCTCAAAGCAGTTCTCTAAATCTCAGATCACTAAATTAAGCAGTCATTCAAGCAGCTTATCTCATTAATCATGAGGAGGCAAAGATCTTATGATTTACAATCAAAACCAAAACTAATTTTCTCTCAAAGGCCAAAACAATTCCCTTGAACATGCTTAAAGGAAACATAAGAATTAGACAGTTCATAATAGCTTCAGAAAAACCTACTGGGGTTCAAATGATTGCATTTGGCTCATGTGACTGCATTTTTTTTTCTTTTCCAACTTCTCCTTAATTGGAAAATTAAGGAACAAAACTTGTCAAAGCATAGATTTTTGGTGTGGTTTGTGCTTCTCCTGGGTGAACAGAATACACCCCTCCCCTGTCCATCTCCAATACCTTGTTTTATTTCCTTCAGAAAGGCTTCTATACATACAAAAAGTCCTCCCAAGAACCCCAAAATTTATAGAAAATCTGACTGAGCTTATTTGTGCCTATTTAGTCTAAGTAGGCAACATAACAAATGGCCAACAAGATAAATTCTAAAAGACTATCACTAGTGCCATATGTAATGTCCCTGTTACATCATCTTTTCAGCTACATTGTTTCATTTTGAACGTTTATCACAAACCTTTCTAATCCATTGAATTTCCTGGACACTGAATTTATGGTAAAAAAATAAAATATGGATCTCTGAAGTAGTGATTTGCTTTGTCAAGGCATATGAAACTCACAAGTCCCATTGTTATTGAAAGAACAGGTTCTCTATGGATCTTCTACATGGAACTCTCATTGGATCTGGTGTAAATGTAAGTTCCAGGAATTGGTGAGAAGTTCAAAACTGTATCTACAAATCACTCCACACCTACTAATAATTTCCTGGCAGACACCTCCCCAGAGTTAAATTCTAAAAATTATGGGACCTGTTTAGGACATGTTAAAGATCTGTAAACCTTCTACATCACTGAATTCTCTCAAGAGAATTATGATGATACTCAAAACACCTTTTTTTGCTCATGCCATCTAGATTACCTTCAACATCTGTCATGTGATCTGGATTACTTTCCATACCAATCCTGATGCATTTCAAAGGAATTTAACTTGCCTTTGCTGCATACCCTCATCTGACCAAAATAAAAAAAACTATTGTAATATTTATAGGCTAATAAGCACAAAGAATCTCATAAGAATGCGTTAACTGGGATATAGATGATCCATGATCCTGTAAAACTATATTATACTCTATATCACATGTGATTTACAGCAAGTATTTCTAAAGTAAAATGCATTTTTTCTCAACATTTGTCTCTTGGAAGCCTATATACAAATGGCAACACCAATTAATATTTTATAACATTATGCATAATAATAATAAAAGTCTTCTAAAATACCATATAGAAAAATCAAAATTTCAAATTACTTTTCAAAAGAGTTTAACAAGTTAGGAGTCACATGATTTTTGTGAAATAGCCACATTCATAAAATGTGCACATTCACAAAATGTGTTTTTAAACCACTGGCAATCCAGCCATGGCTTGCTGTTACAACAGGTTTGTTTCCTCCTTTCAGAGCAGCAACAGCAGCTTGCACCCCATTTCAGATCAGGGTTTTCGTAAGCCACCTGCCCTACAAGCTTTGCTGAACCCTTTAATTCCCAGACTCAGTCAGTGACTTCAGAGTGACATAAACTGCTCCCATGGGAACTCTGGAAGCTGCACTGATCGTGCTGAATTTCCCCAAACTGACAAAGGGTGATGAGTCACCTCAGCACTAATCCTAAAATCACTGAAGTGTAGCAGGTGTCCTCAAAGGAAGGGTCAGGCAACACAGGGACACTCTCCAGTCCCAGAGCTGGGCTGCAATTCTGCCATGCCAGGTAAACAGAGATTTACAGACATCAAATCACTTGTGTTAGCAGAAAGGTGCCATTTCAACCGTGTTTCTTACTGTATTTAGAGTGTGACATTTTACTGGTTCACAAAAGAAGTAAGGAATTCATGGATCATGCCAAATGGATTGGTTTCTTTTCAACCAGCTCTAGTAAGAGCCTAAACTCAAACCTAATTATTTCCTGCTTGATTTTTCTAAAATTTTTGTTCAGCATATACATTAGCGCTGCATTCTTCATTGCAATTCTAATCCTTTTTGCTCTATTTCACAAGTATGTGCAAATAGAATTTTAGCATTGTTTTCCTAATGATTGTAGCCACTGATTCCAAAGAAGGACTAAATTACTGAACTCTACTAGGCATATTTATATTTTATGTGAAAAAACTTCTGGGAAATACTTTTCCTTGTGACTTACTTCATACATGCCAAGATTTATAATTTGCAACCCTTACCCATTATATGTAAACACAACAAATTCAAGAGTGCCTTGACATCTCGTATAATGACCACAGAAAAATGCTTAGGTGACATATCTGGAGAATTGAACCCAGAACCAGCACACTTTAAGAGACAAAAAGAAGTGTAAAAACATACAGCCTTTTAAAATTACAAGCCCTCTTCAGTGGAACTTGATTCTGGAAGCCTCACTTGCATGATCAGCTCAAGGGTAGAAACTACTCCCATTGCAAGACAGAATGGAGAGGTCACTCAGTCTTGAAGGCACCTTTGTACAAAGATTTGAATATAGCTCTGGAAATAGTTAATATTGGATTGTCACACTAAATAAAACAAAGTCACTGCTGAAATGAGTTCTCATGGGGACATTATGAAGAGCAAATCACCCCTGAAAATTTCCTCCAGCTCTTATTCTTAATAGATTTCAAAAGAGACTCAAAACAAGCATACCTAAAATGAAATCAAACATTACCTGGAAGCAGCTCAGAGGTTTCTCACAGAGAACATACAAAGGGCCAGAGAAAACCCTTTGCTTTATATTTACTGCAGAATTTAGAGATTTAAAGTACTTATGCTGCTTTTATGAAGCATGTAACATGAAACTTTCATCTAGCTAGAGTCCTCAGGCTTCACTGTGTGGTAAGATTAAAAGAAAGGTGGTCTGGGATGAAAATGGATTCCTTTTGCTTGCAGCCATATTTATTATATCATTCATTACAGTGAATGAAAGCTAGAACATATTGACATTTCTGGCAGAAAGCTCAAAAAAAAAAAGAACTGAAGAAAATGGACACTTTTCACTCTATTAGCTGAGGACAGCATATAGAGAAACAAGAAATCTTTACCACAGCAGAATACAAGGAAGCAATTTTAAGGTATTAATTTTGCATCAGAACGATATTCCTTGTTTTGCAAGAAATCCAAGGTGGGCTTGTTCCTTCTCTCACTTGAGAAGTTAAACAAGATCCTGCAAATTAATGAAGCAAAATCAGAGTGTGACACTATGAGAAGGAGTTCTGTACACTTCTTCATAACCAGGTAGGAGCAAACAACTGTGTCTGAACCTGCCAGGAAACAGGATTGATGGTTTTACAAACTGCCTTTCCTGAAAACTACAATGCAACTGGAAATCGATTCTTCCTCAGTTAAACAATGCCAGTTCTACTCCTTTGGAGCAACTGAGCTCTCCTGCACTGCAGATGAGATGAAACTACAGGAGCAGGTGGTGCACTGAGGAGGCAGCACACTCAACTCTACTAATGTGCTACTAAGGTAATTGAAAATTCAGCAATACTGCACAAGGTAATTGAAAGACACAAACAGCTTTGATCTAATATTGTCATTATCTAATATTGCAAACATCCATCTCTCAATCCCATACACGCTTGTTTTAAGATCATAAAAACAATTTAAATACAATTATAATGAATGTTCAAGTCTTCTAACTTAATAAGGCTATATCTGGTTTTACTACATCAAATTTCTTTTAATGTTTTATTATATAAAAGCAATTAGGAATCTACAAGCAATATAGTAGGGGGAAATTTTTTTATCAGAAAAGATGTATTTGGTTAGAAGCCTTCTTACAGTAACACCACTCATAATTCTTATATTGAGCAACACCTGCCTTTGCCAACTTTTAGGATAGGCATAATCACTTTTGCTTGATAATAACAGGAGAGACACAATGATCATGGAATATTTTGAAAACAGAGTACTTAACATTAAAAGCCCTCAAACTGAGCACAAAGAAGTTATCAGCAAAGCTGTAGGGTAAGACATCCTCCACCATGAAAACACAAGGAAAACAGCTCTACTCATCAAGTCTGACATACAGGCAAGGGATGACATGGACTCTTGAAGAGGAATGCATAGGGATTGGCTGGAATCTTCTTCCTAACTAAGCTCTATATAGTTCCAGGCTTAAACTGTATGGAGCATTAAACATGTTCCTTGGTCCAACAGGGTGTTATGTTGGAAAAAACCCCAAGGAAATCCTGTGCACATGAATGCAGAAGTGCCCTGATCTGGGAAGACCATGGCCACTGCTCAAGCTTTGCCCTCTGACATGTCCCTCTGGACTGTGGCAGTGCCAAAGGCCATTTAACAGCACCTCTCACTTCCAGACACTCCTGCTGGGGGTTCTGCTGCTCCACTCCTGCAGCTGAGGGCATTTTTCCCTGCACACACCCCTCTTCAGGAAAACAAGCAGCTCTGGCTGTACACTCCATTAGCAGATGGGGACACAAAGAAATTGAGCAGTCCTTGCTCAGCCACAATGCAGTGCCCCAGTCCAGGGGCACTGGATCCAGCCCCAGCCAGGACACACTCAACATCCTGCACCAGCTGCCAGGCTTTTGGCAGGCTGCTAGCCTGTGCCCAGGACTGACACACAAACTGGTTCTCATCTGAAATGGAACTGCCAAAGCACAGTAGGCAATGTGACTGACCCCACTGGCAAGTCCAGCTGGCTTCCTTGTTGATGACAAAACTGAAATTCAAGCTGCATTGGATTCAACAGCCACTTAAAACTTAGGCTGCCTAGAACCTCAACATTTTGTGTTGTAAAGTAGACACTTAAGTGTCAGGAATAAAGTTTCATTGTTCTTTAAGCCACTAAACTCTAACTCAAGAGTTGGGCCAGAGATTTTGCAAAAACTAATCCAAGCTTCGAGGTCAAAGAAGTAAAGAATCTCCTACTGCTTGAGCAGGCTGTAGGATATGACAGGTGGCTTCTCCATCAGAGGGAGACAAAGGAACACAATTCCTGATCTAAAAGGCATGGTCAGTGTGCAAGAGAGACCCAAATGACAGACATTGCCACCATCTGTAGAGGCTGTGAGGAAAAGAGGAATGGAAAATGCAAGAAGCCACGGTATAAATTACTGCCCTGATCCCTGCCTCTCTCTATCACTCTCTTCTTCCAATAAAACATGTACATTTCAATACTGGAAAGAATTATCTCTACATGTGTTTCTTTCATCAGCCTGGCACACACTGTAAGACAAAGAGAATGAATACATTTTCCTCCTGCCAGATGTGATCTGGAGTCAGAAGCACCCCAGCTATAAATGAGTTCTACCAGCTCCACAGGAATTCTTTATTTTATTTTTAAGTGACTTAAATAATCTGAAAATTATTTGCATCCACAAATTTTCAATCACTGAATGGTTGGAGGCTAATTGGAGAATTATCTTTCCAGCAGGGAAGTATTCACAGTTATTTTGCATGGCAGGTTCTGCTCACTGTTAAAGCAATGTTTGCTTATTTGTTCTAACAAAGTATGTTAATAGATGCATGGGTTTTGAAAGAGTAGATAAAACCCCTTGGAAACAGAATCCTTCCAGTGGTGCACTTACATCCTCATGGCACCAAATCCTTATAGCTGAAGCATTAGGACACACTCAGTTTGCCGTGCCTACAAATAACCCTGTCCTTCCCCACAACCTTCAGACACATAGAGACCTGGATATTTTTTAAATATGCTTTCTTAGCTTTGTCCCAGACAGACATTTTTATTCTTTGCAAGCATTCTCTTATTACTCATTCATATTGGCAAAATTTTTGCTTATTTGATAAAAACTCCATGAGGATAATAAGCTGTGGTTCTAAGTCACCTGATTTGTCAAGCAAAACAAAAATTGCAGCCAAAAAAGCATTAACTCCATCTAAGTTTCAGCAGAACCCAGAAAGGGTGGCAATATCTTACCCAGGTCACTTTTGCAGATCTCCAGCTCCTAGCACAGCAGCTGCAGGTGAATTCCAATAGAATGGAATTTACTACAGACACGAAGTTTCTTAGCCATGACTTGAGTGGGAATTTGCCCCTGCAGAGAGCCTAAAACTGCTAGGCCAGGTTGTGCTTGAAACCTGAGCTGGGTTGTGTTTACATTCACACTTGCCAGCAGCACAGACAGACCTCAGCATCTCATCAGCCACTGCACTTCAACAACATGAAACATCGATTCCCCCACCAAACAAAACAAACAACCAAATCCCCACAACCCCACAGTGCAACATATTATTCTCTAAGTCAGACTTCAAAGACACTAACTCAGAAAAGCATTCAATTTTATCTTTTGACATAATTTCAGAGAGCTTGGCTTCACTCTCTGTCCAAGAAAGAGCTTTATGTGACCTAAGATGGCATAGTCTAACAGGAAAAAAATGCACCTTCTCTCATAAATGCAGATCAAAAATTATGAGGAAGTTGATCACACTGGGGAACTGCAAGGTTTTAAATAAGGTAACGTTTGGTTGCATTTAACAAATAGAAAAGAAATCTGTAAAAAACATGGACATTATAGTAGAGTACAAGGAAAAATCTCGTACTGACAAAAAATCACAGAACATAATGATGAGAAACTGTGTTTGTGCTTGTCTGAAGTCACAGCTATTAGCAGCACTGTTTATTGTATGAGAACACCACTTCCAGCTGTGATGTCAGTGCATTCTTAAAAACACATTCAGCCCAAGGAAAAGTCTTAACCCACTCTAGTCAGGACAGTTCAGAGCTGAATGGATGGATGTCTCACTGCTCTGGACATGTGGGAGAGCTGGTAGATTTGCTGCCCCTCTGTACTGGACCAGAAGAAAATATTTAGAACACATCAAACATAAGACAGGCCCACAGTGCAGCTACACATGAAGATTTGCAAAAGCTTCCTACAACATATCCAGCAAAACACACCCCGCCTACTAGAAGCAGACTGACAAATAAGCAGTCAAATGTCACAAGCATTCCCAGGTTGTCGTTCAATTAATGCTTCCAATGACACAACTATTAAAAAAACTCCACAGTAATATCAATATTAGTCATCACAAACTTTGTACCAGCACTTTTACAGCTCTAATCATGCAGCATGTATCAGTCCTCAGGTACTGTTGTGTCTACCTGATTTCTTTAGGATACTATTTGAAAGAAAGGCTAATCCTTATTTTGTAGAAAAAATAACGATCAAAAGGAGTGAAACATCAGGTGAGTTTCACTCAATGGACCAGAGACAAGATGATGAATGAATTTTCTTTATAGTGAATAGTCTGTAATTCAGTGAGTGACTACACTGCTTGCTGCCTCCTGCACCCACACCACGTGGCAGAAGAACACAGTACTTTTTGCCAATGGCCAAAAGCAAGTGTCACTGCTTTCACATACACTTCTTAACACAGAATTTAAGTAGGAATATCTAGCCTATGCCAACATGATATACAACCTTGTTTTTCATGGATGCTTTGTACCAACAGCTAAACTATTAACCTACAGAGGGACAAACCAGAATTTGATGGATTTTTAAATATTGTTTGTACACAGAAACTCTGTCCTGATTTTAAAACAAAGAAAATATTGAAGGGCTTCCATTAGACTCAGCAATTCACAGCACATAGTGCATTCTCCATTCCAGAGCAATTTAACTTTTTTTTTCAGTTATTTTAATTATATTCACATTTCTATTGAGTTTAGGGAAAAACAGATGTGCCTTGGCTCCTACTGTAAAATGAAAAAAAAAAATCAGTTTATCTGTTTGTAGTATATATGAAAACAAGTCAAAGTCAATGATGCCTAAAGGTTATTGCCTATTTTCTGCTTTATTAGAAAAGGCCTTAGAAATCAGCAGGGTCCATAAATCACTTGACTATTCTGCAAATTTTATCATTACACTTATAATTTCTTGCTCCTCTTTGGGGTTTAAGAATCTGCTTATCACTGCTAATACTTTGCATATGCTACAGACATAAGATTGTGAGAGACAAAAAAACACAGGCAGTAAAAAGCAAATTCCCTCCAGCCTGTACCTCCTCATTGTCTAAAGTTAGTAATGCTATTTAGTCGTTCCTTGCTTTTATGAAGAGTAAGTTTTGCTTCTCCACCACTTTCCAGGTTCTCATTTAAAAATCAATGAGACTTCAAAAGAAATGAATACATTTTCTTGAAGGTGTGCACAGTTCTTCCAGAGCATGGATCAAAGCTGGAGTAAATTTCTATAAACACTTCTCATTATTTCTGGAGCATTCACCAACTCTTTCAAGCATACTGGGGATTTCAAATTGGCCAGTAGGATGTCAGTAGATACAGTTTCTATTGTTTCAAGACAAATTTACCTTTTTTTTTTTTTTCAGGTAGATGGTTATACAACAGCAGCCTGTCATCAGCCCCCGCTCCCCACTCTTTAATTGCAAATGCATACGTTGCAAATCAAAGACACTCAAGTTTTGAGCTAATCAGACTGCACTACAAATAAGCATTTGAAGAGTATAAATTAAGGCCAGCACTTCCCTAATACATATTCCCACAGACTGCTGCTTCACAGCTTTGTTCCCATTAAGTGAGGCCACAGAGGAGAAAGACATCAATGTGCAGAGGTAAGTCTAACAGTCAAAGGGATCAAACTCCAGTTAAAATTAATACTAATTGCACATTAATCTATCATTCCAGAACAGTGAAATATATGACAGCATATCTCAGGTTACTGGATTCATAGGAGTTGTAGATAGGCCTTTCCCTTTTTCATTTATAAATAAGGCTAGATTCGATATTCTTAGTAAACATACTTGTAGATGCATCCTTTCTACACAATCCAAAACAGAGAGAGAATGCAGACTCAGATAAAATAAAATTCAGATTAAATTCCTCTGCACAAAAAGAATTTAGTGGCTGCAATAATTTCTTCAAATAAGGCAGTTGACTGTAACTTCAGAAAGCAATACCAAGTGGCTAACAGGAAGATCAAAGCATTTTACTGTCTGCATTGAGAAGATTACACTGTTCACTAAAAACAACACAGACAAAGACTGATGAAAGATGAATCCTTTTTCTTTTGGAACTGAGCAGTTTAGACATTAAAGTATTTGGATAATTTTACATTACAACTCCGTATCAGAACCAGCAGTTTCAGTTCTAACATTTATGGTCCTTGCTTTCCTTAGTTCAGAAAATATTTAAAAATGAGTGGATGTAGTATTATTGCATAGTCAAAAATAAATTTGTAGCAGAACTAGTTAACTGCTTGTTGCAGTGTTAAAGCACTCTCTCAGGACATACAGGGTGGAACCAAATTCTCTCCTTTTCCCATACAAAACAGGAAGCAGATGATCATCTGCTGGTCCAGATTTGCACCCCTTTGCCTAATAAATGGAGTAATTTCCTAGAACAGAATCAGGTTTGCCACATTTGTGAACAGAAATGCTTATCCTGACCTTTGAAAACTGCCAGTTCATTGGGCAATAAACACTGCATTTGCTGGTACTTGCACACATTTATAAAACAAGGACTGAAGCCAAAAAAAAAAAGCTTTAAATAACAGGCTTTCCAGAAGATGGTCAGCTAAGCATGTTCCTGCAGTTTCACACCAAAAGCACTGAAAGAAAGGTGAAAGATACCTGAATAACATGAAATTGCCCAAACCTTCCAATATGAAATGCTTGTTCTTGCAACTTTGGCAGGTCCAAATACACACATCCTTATATAAGCTCATTTATATGGCTTAATAGAATTTTTAACCTCCTTTTTTCCAAAGCTCAACTGTAAATATTTCTGTGTTTCATTGTGATGTGATGGAATGAAACCTCACAGAGAAAGTAACAATATTCTTGCTCCATAAAACATGGTTTGGAAACTGTGCTGAAGGAGATTCTGTAAATGCATGCAGGCTGCCTGTTCTAACCAACTGAAGACAGTACAATTCACACATAATTGCCTAGCTCATTACATCAAATCTTGTAAATATTTTATTACACTGCTTTACAGAAAATGATCTTTGAATCTGCCACTGCTGCACATTCTACACCTACTCAGCCATTATACTAGAAAAAGGTGAGTGCCATCATCCACAGCAGGGTACACAGTATCAGAAGCAGTACAGTAAAGAAAAAGCAAGTAACTACACAGAATTTATACTGGCTAGTTTCTCTGTATGGCAGCCTAAAATTTAAGTATGTCTCATTAAAGTCTTGCTTGTCAGTAGTTAATTCCTTCAGCAGAACCCCTGCCCCACAAAAGGATGTGTAAAAATGGCAACAGATATAGCATGGAAGCAGCTATACCAGAAGCCTGCTACATAAGCCATCATTTCAGGTGGAAAAATAATACTTTACTGGGATTTTGCCTAAAAATACCAGCACTTCTGTTTCACACAGTAAGTAACACTCAGCTTCCTTGGCTCCTGAAGTCTCCTCTGGAAAGCAAACTACAAATGAGACACTGCCCAGAGATACTTAATCCTTTTGTGTTTGATTTCAGTCCACTCACTACAGTATGAGGCAGAATTTATACCAGATTATCCTTCCACACTTCATTCACAACCTTGCTTCATTAACTTGTCTTCTCCCCCTCTCTCTCCCAGATAGCTAAAAAACTATTAAAATTTGTAGCTAAAAATGATGAAGGTGTTCCCTTTCTATGCACACTGAATGCTACAATCTTTTGGAAAACAACAACTGTCAGGTTTGTCAAGAGCCACTCACTGTAATGCTGTGCTTTTGTTAACTAGTAGTGGAAGCTTGGGTGGGTTTAATTTGTAACCAATTAGATCAGAGTAGGATAATGAGAATTCAAACAAAACCTTAAAAGCATCTTTACCCCATCCCTCTTCTTCCCAGGCTTGACTTCATTCCTGATCCTCTGCCTCCTCCCCTAAGCAATGCAGGGGAATGCCACCTCTGAAGTCCACCCACTACCAAAACCTTGGCATAAAAACCCATTTCACAGCTCAAGAAGCCAGTATTTCAGGCTTCATTTGCATTTACTAACAAATTGTTTGCACTGCTTACATGCAAAACACTGCTATCATTTTTATATAAGTGTTTTAAATATAGAACTGACCCTTAAAAATGAGTATTTGTGGAAAAATATTAAAGGCAATAAATAGCTGTGATATTCAAAATGAGGACAGAGCTATGAAACTAAATCAAGGATCCAGGCATCCATATTCCTTAGAAGTACAATTTTTCAGTTAAGAGTTAAGAAGCAAGATGTAGCCCTGTAAAGAAAAGCTATACATTAAACCATTAAACCCTTTAGAAGAAAAACAAATAAACAAAACCCACCATCTATGTTAAGCATACAATCATTACTGCTCACAGGCTGAAGAATCTAGAAGCAGAAATGTTACCTCCTCACTTACTACAGCAAAAGAGATTGGTCTTTGGTTTATGAAATCAATGACAGTGGCTACTACAAGAAGATCTAGCACACTTGCTAAGATAATTTATACTGAATAAAAATTCTTACTTGCCTTAGTTGGCCTTTATCCCCTGAAAATGACTGATATACTTCCATGAGCCAGTATCTTACCTGTTCTCTTGGGACAGATTTATTAATGGGAATAATAGCTGGGGAAAAAATTGTCAGCAGCAGAAATAACTGAACAGAACAGCTGGTATTGTTGGAGAGATTGCCCAAGAACTTTCATTTCAGAAGTGGAAAGGCAGAACTCTCAGTACTAAAATCAAACCAAATCCCAAAGCACACATTTGGTGCCACTGCTTGATTATTTCTTTGATTTGAGATGCATTTTCTTGCATTTTAATTTTGATGTTTTTGTGACTGAAGTGTGACCATATTTTTAGCATCACTATTTGTGGCACAGAAACCCTGTTTATAGCAGACATTTAAATTTACTATCACTGTGGCTGATGTTTAAACTATTACGTGTGATCACTTAATGTCACCCAACTAGTGGTGAGCAAGACATAGAAAATTTTTCTACCTTTCTCATCATAGTTTTTTCTAAGTATGCACCTTGGTAACTAACTGAACAGCCAGACCACGTTTATTAGCAAAACACAAGACTTTTATTTAAGAAAAATGTTTTGAACTGGGAACATTAACTTTCATAAATTCTGTTACTGTCATAATCTTAACTGTGTATTTACAAAATGTGAAAATATAGAGTCCACCCACTTATTTCATCCAGCACTGTACTGGTCTTCCTTCTTTAGGAGCAGGAATAAAAAGCTCCTCCATCTTCTACAGTCCCTTGTAACAGGCCATTTACATCCACATATATTACACATACATATATATGTA
>VZTT01003787.1:0-22444 GCA_013400855.1 Buphagus erythrorhynchus
CACCCCTGGAAATCTGATGGAGAACTTCAATCCCCCCAAGGTGCACAATAAAGCCAAGCCAGACACCCTCCTCCAGATCCCAAAGTGCAATAATCACACTGCTCATACAGGATCTTGGCACTAAGGAGAACTTTGGCCTTCACAGCTTGCTCAGCTGCCACAGTCAAGGCCTCCAAGTCAAGAACAGTTTGAACAACTGCAGCTCACTGACCAGAATTTCAATGGTCCCTCTGGAAATCTTCGTGGTGATGCCCAAGGCCTGGAAAAAGGAGGTCTTCTCGGGTCCCAGGCCTGTGTTCTGAGCTGGCACAGTCACATCACAAGGAGCGATAGCACCGGCACGGGCAGCAGCTGGCACCTAAGAGGGGGGAGATGAGAAGCTGCAAGAATGCCCACATCAGATCTTGTGGGATCACCTTCTCCCTGACATGCTCCTCCAGGACAGACAGCACCCAGGCACGCACGAGTGAGGCAGCTGAACTTAAGCAGTTTGGCTAAGACTGCAGGGGCAAATTCCCAACCCTTGAGGACTCCTACTAAGCAGGTGCCCACCATGAAGACTCAGTTTTATTTTGCATTCCATCTCAGCCTAAACACGCAGTGAGGGCTGATCTCCCTTACCTTGTTAGCCAACAGCATGTCCCGGATCTCAGTCAGATCCTCCTTAGTGAAAACAAAGCCCACATTCCCACGGATGTGAGGCAGCAGCCTGAAGGGAAGATGACAGCTTTTAGTTTTACTCCTTAGACAACCTCCCCTCCTCCAAGACAGAGAAGCAAGAAGTGCCCTCAGGAAGCATGACCCACTTTTCTAGAGCAGGGTTATTCTCCAGGTGACCACGGATAGCTTTGCGCATCATTGTGTTCTTCCCCATCAGCACAACAGCCTTTCCACGCAGGGACATACGGATCTGCTGCATCTGCTTGGATCCCACGTTGTCTGCTCCCACAATGAAACATTTTGGGTAATCATCCAGGAGTTGCTATTGCAAAAGAAGCATTATAACTACACAAAGAAATTCGGAGCAGTGTACAGAGCAGCACTAAAATCTCAACACGTTAAAACGTAAAAAAAGTGTGTCAGAAGTTTCAGAATGATGGGCTTCACGGGAGGCTGGGTGTGGCATAGGCTGCATCTTTCCCATCCACTCACATCCCTAACAAGTCTGCAAGCGCCACGGCAAATTCTCAGGATGCCTGATCTGGACTATCTCAAGTCTCTTCCTAATGCCAGGAACTCGTTCAGACACCCATAGCACTCATCTATCTCTCTTAAAAGCCCCCACAGCCCGGCCCGCCCGGCTCCCGCTGCCCCGAGCCTGCCCCAGCAGCGCCCCACGGGCTCCGAGTCGACACTCACGATGATTTTCATAAAATAGTTGGACTTCCACGTAGCCCTGTCTTCCCTGGGCATCTCGGCGGTGCTCCAAGGATCGCCCGGTGGGTTTAAAGACGAGCTGGGACCTGCCAGGAAGAAGAGCGGCTCAGGTGGGTCCCCACCCTTCTCTCCGCCCTGGGGCCCAGCGCTCCCAACCCCACCGCTCGGCCGCGGCCCAGGACCCCACTCCTGGTCCCGGTCCGCTCCCCTCAGCGCGGCCCCCCAGCCCCACGCGGGCCCCGAAGCCACCGCGCCGCGCCCGCACCTCCACGAGGGCTCCGGGAAAGAAGGGCCGCAGGGCGGGCCCGTCTCCTTTTATACTGTGGCTCATGACCAATCGCAGAGCGCCGCGGCGCTGCCGTCCCTCAGCCCATTGGCTGCCTTCAACGTCAATCATCCGCCGCTCTGTGGGGAAGCGCGTGACGCCAGCGGAAGGCGCGCACGGCGCAGGGGAGCGCGCGCGGCCGGGTGCACGCCGCCCCCTGGCGGCCGGAGGAGCGCACTGCCCCTCCCTCCCCTCGCGAGCCCCTCAGCCCTGGAGCGGGGGGGGGCGGCCCGGGCTCCGCTCCCTCACAAGCTCCGGGGCGGGAAATAACCGCGACACAGGCGTGACTATCATGGTAAAAATTTTATTGGCGTAACTGAAAGAATTTTAAATGGAGGAAAAAAAAAAAGCGGAGTTAGAAGTTTACAAGGGAGGAGAGAATCAAATAACTGTCGACCCAGCGGCGCGCANCAGCCACCAAGAGGCATTATTTGGCAGAGTAGCATAAGTGTGGCATCCCAGCATATCAGACACCAGATGAAGGCAGAAGGTGAGTGTGACATCATCTCGGTTAAGCACTAAGGCCAGAGGAGCCTCCTCTCAGCACCACACACCCTACACAGCACCCTGCACCCAGGTGTGCCACAAGTGTCACTGACAAAGCCTCAGCTAGCAGTGAGGTAGGTTAAAGACTCCCCAGACAGGGAAACTGAGGCACGGGATTACACAGTTTGCAGGTGTCACACAAAGTGGCAGTGCCAGAAACATCTCACTCCTCTCCAGCACTTGCACACAACAGCTGTGTGTCCCCTCAGTGGCACCAAGGAAGTTGACCTTTCCAGCGAGGTAAACACAGGCAGCTTTGGAACATCCATTTCAAGTCAAATAGACTTACAAGATGAAAAGGCAAATGCATAACGACTCTTGCCTCAAGAACTTCCCAGAGCTGTGCTCAGCCCAGCTGACACAGCTCCAGTGCTCCCACAGCTCCCTCTGGCCCCACACCCACACACCCAAACTGAGGTTTGTTTGTCGGGGAAATCAGTGGGACAATGTCAATGACCTGAGCAGGGCAGCGCAGCACTGTGATGAGGGTTACATGGGACAGTGACCCAAGGCTTTCAGGGCTGGCTTCTGACACAGCTGTCCCTGGACCCCTATAATGCACCTGCTGAGCTGCAAAACACAACTGGATGCCAATGGTGCCAGAGCTGCAGCTCTCTGGAGCAGTAATTCCTTTCCCAGGGAACAAACACCCCAAACACCTTTCCCAGGGGCGGTACCGCAGAACGCCACCAGGAATTTCAGCGCAATATTTCCCTCTCCATAGCACCCTCCAGCCAGACCTAAAAGTGCTTTACCAAACATGAACTAGGCCTCACAATAACTTCACAAATCCAGGCTAAACTGCCCCCATTTTACAGATGGGGAAACTGAGGCATGGTAAGGTTTAGTGACTGGCCCAAAGCTGCACAGCTAGTCAGGAACAGACTATCTCTCAGTTTCTTCTCCTCATTCACAAGACCCTTCTTCCACAGAAAGAAAGGAGCCCCTTCCCCAATTAACCTTGTTTTGGTTTCAGGCAGCTGAAGAAGAGAAACCAAGGGCAAAGATCTGAGCTCCTTCCCCCATAGCATCATATCAAGACTCACTTTTAACATCCTGGAAGCTGGGCTTTGGGAGAATGGCAGATGATTCAAATACAGCAGTTTACAGGTTACAATAAAAACCAAAATTACACTTTTAGATGACTCAGAGAAGAAAAAAAAAAAACCAAACAACCCAAACCTATTCACAGTTCACCTGCCTGTGCTAGGGAAAAAAAAATACAAGTCACGTTCCCTTGCCCATAGATTCCATCCCCTCCCAACCCGCAACAAAAAGGAAATATTGAATGTTAGTTTGGCTTAATAAAGCGTTGAGATTACAGATGCAGTAAGCCAGCACAACTGGCACACTGCCTAAAACAGCACAGCTTGATATAAAAGTTGCTTTCTTAAAATCACTTCAAAACCAATTTCTGTATAAGAGGATTAAAAGTAAATTAGATATGAATTCAAAATCAGTGTAGAAATCTACAGTTCTTATCAAAGACAGGATACAGTATTCACTTTGATAGTAAAACTCCAAGTGTGTCATGCACACCTGACCCCCAGGACTTGTTATACCAGTAACAGTCAATATAAAAGGTTATTGCTGTAGCATCTCTCAGTAGAACATTTTTAACAAGAGCACAGAAAAGGGAAACACCAAGGGGCTGATAGGTCTCATTAGCAAACTGGAAGAAGAAAGGATATAAATTTAGGATTTTTTTCCTGGCTTCTTAAACCCTTCCTTCTCCCCACTCTTGTGACAGATTTAGGCCCTGATAGATGAGAGAGTTTGAGGCCAGATAAACTCATGACAGGGATAGATGAAAAAGGCTGCTCTAACCTCTCTGCACCTGCATTTAAAGAAGGGGTGATGCCTCTTCCTCTCTCCCAGGAGCAGTAGGTGAGGGGAGCAGATTCCCTGAGCTGGCCTGGGTGCCTATGGAGCTGCCTGGCTCAGCATGTCCCCACAGGAGAGCACAACAGTGCTGAGGGATGGCTGGGGCTTACCCCACCTCCTGCTCCAGTGTGCTGAGAAAAGGCATTGAGAAAGGGAGTAACAAACCAGGGAAAAGAAGAATAACACCCCACACAGTAATATCTTGATTCCTCTTAATTAAAAAAAAAGAGTAAGTGGTATTATCTCCTTACAGTGTAATGGAACTGGAGAGACCCTTGCAGGGTCTTGGCTGCCTGTGCTGATGTTCTAGTCTCAGCAAGTCACACACACCGTGTAACTGTGAGCAGAGCCAGGGTAGCACTGAGGTCACAGGGTGGCCTCCCTGTGCTGTCATTCACCCTGCACACGTGCAGGCAAAAGCCTGAGAACGAGGTGTCAAAGCAGAGGGTTGTGTTGTCTGCAAGTGTCACCATTTGCTCAGAGAGCTGACACAGGCTGAAATGTACTGGCAAAGCCTCCTGCTGCCAGGAGGGGGCTGGGAAAATCTCCCTGTTAGAGCCCTCGAGCTAAGCTCAGCTGTCAGTTACACACACAGACACCTAATGAGGGATCTCAGCCTCTCTCCTCTGACACACAGCAAGGGCGTTTCCAGTTTAATGGTCCATCTCATCTCTGGATCTACTGCCTCTCCATAGCAGCATTTCCCACCCCCCACCCCCCTCCTCCCCTGCCTGGTAAGGTTCCTAAATCACAGTAATGTTCAGAGAGACAGAACTGCCAAGGGGGTGGCAGAAAGATGCTTTAGCGCCCATCTATGGTGCCTCTAACAGAAGAGCTTGAGGAAGCAGTTCTGGCAGTAGGGCTTGTCGTTCTGCTCTTTGAAGGTTCCTTTGTTGAGCTGCTTGAGACAGAAGGCACAGACAAAGTGTTCTGGGTGGAATTTCTTGCCCATAGCAGTGATGCAGCGTCCTGTGATGGGCTTCTGGCAGCCGGAGCAGAGCGAGCCGCGGCGCTCGTGGTAATGCACCTCGCAGTAGGGCTGCCCGTCGTGCTCGAAGAAGCTGCCGTTGACAAACGGCGTGAAACATTCCTGCAGCAGGACAAAGCAAAGGATACAGGTTGTATGAGAAGCTGGGGTGGTGGAGAGGGGCAGCTCTACAAGCATCCTGTGCTCTATGGCACAGCCCAGCTGTGCTGTGCTGTGGGCAGCTGAACTGCTGCCTTTCAGCACTGTCCTGTTATCCAGAGCCAAACTCTGTCCATCACAAAGAGTTTCCAAAAAAAGACTGAGAAATGGACAGATGCAGACACAAGCATGGGAATTAACCAGCTCCTTCGCTCAGCTGGCTTCACTTCTACAAAGAAAATACTATGGATGAGCTACCAGATGTGTCCAGCCAAGAAAAAAGAGAACATTCCTACCCTGAGATGGGAAACACTGCAGCATCTTTCCCTGTTTGGTTTTTTTTTTTTTCCTCACTCTAGCTTCCTCACAAGGGCAAGGAGAATAAAGGACCAACACAGACTTTAATGCAGCAGAATCCTGATGAGCATGGGATTGGTTCCAGCTGAGAAAATCAGGCACAATTTATCTTTATGAGTGACCTCTCCAGAATGGCTGGCATTAGGCAGGTACACTCTGCAAAGGATTGTCCAGCCTGAAACATTTCCACCAGATACATAGGTCACTGCTGGGAGAAACTGTTCTGTAGCGCTAATGATGTTGAAAAGATAAGGGGAAGAGGACACACCAGCTATGTGCTAGTAAGTGTCCAGAGCTGCTCCCTCCCCCTCAATGTCAGGCAGCTGAGGACACTTCACTGCAGAATTTGCAACAGAAGCACTGACCATCCCCACCAGACTGGGGACACTCCTCTCCTTGTAAAAGTCAGAAACTGAGGCAGCAGAGTAAGGGAAAGAGTTGACAACACTGCCAGATTTACCAAATACATCAGCAGCAAGACCCAGAGGAGCCAGTTTCCTGAATCCTGGTTTTGTTGTCCTCTTGCCCAGGGAGGACACTGAGTATCACACACAGCTGGCTCCCAGCATGTGGACAAGAGTCCAGCAAACAGCATGCAGAGCCATGGGCAGCTGAACACTTGCAATACCAGGAGAATGAAGTTTGCCTGCAGCGAGTCCAAGACTTTACCAATGCTGACAGTTACTTCAGTAAAGTCTCTTCCCTCAGTCAGCAGGACAGCTGAAAAGTTTGCTCTGCTTTTATAGAAACAGGAAGAGAATCACATCTTGTGGCCTGGAAGAAATCCGTGCTGGCCTCACTAATTCAGGCTGCAGGAGGGGGAAAGGAAAACAGAACTGCTTGATAAAGTCTCAATCTCTGCATGGGAAGGCATAGCCCCCCCAGCCCCAGTCAGGCACAGCTTCTGCCTCACTCTGCACACCACTGCAGGAGCCACAGATAGTCCCAACAGGCTGGTGACCATCTGCCCCGAGCATCACAACAGGAATCAGCAGCCTGTGGGTCTGGCTGCTTGATCTGGTTTCTGCCTTCTCTCCCACTCTAGGAAACAGTGGCTGATTTGGCTCATCTCTTGGGGACGGTAAGAGTTAATATTTGCAATGCTCTCTGAAAGAGTGCCAAGCATTTAATCTGCAGTATTCCTGTTTATTATGCCTGTTGTATGGAGCCTGCCACTATTTCACTGACTTGCATGTTTGTCTGAACAAGGTCACTTTCATTAGTTTACATTGTCAGATGGGGCATGGGAGGAAGATCCTCAAAATCTGATTGCTAAGGCAAATGCTCAGAGAGAAGCTAAGCTTATAATTATTTAAAGGTCACAGAAAATATCTCTCTTTATCTGTGAGCTGCTGCAGAAGCCCATAATTGCAGCTGGGAACAGGAAGAGCAAAGCAACTCAGAAGTTTACTATGTACAGACAGAGAACAAGAAGGTGTTTGGTTACTGGCATGTTTTTATGTTGTGGGGCTGGCTGCCGTTCACTACCCCACAGACACCTTTCCCTGATATGGGACCAGATGCCTTAGGGTGGAAACAAGAGGGGTCATACAGCAGCAGCAAAGGACCTTGGGTTTCTTACCCGACAGACAAAGCACTCAGGGTGCCACAGGGTGTTCAAGGCAGAGATGTAGTTTTCCAGGATAGCCCGGGCACAGCCTCCACACTTGGGAGCAAACATATCGAAGTAGTCCTTGCGGCAATAGGCTTTGCCATCCTTCTCATGAAATCCTGCCGAAGGAGAGGAGAGGCAAAGGGATCAGCTCCCCATCTTCACCTGTGGCCACACAACCTGTGCAGGGTAACCCATGTGGGTAGGATCATCCTTCCCCCCTGCTAACACACACAGTAGCTAGAGCTGTTCCTTGTTCTGTTCCCTTCCCATCCCAGCAGAGGCATGTTCTTCCTCCCCAGGGAGAAGCCATGATTACTGGCACCATCCTTCCCTCATAAACAGCTCCCTTGAACTCAGTAGTTCCCCTGTGATGCCTCAGGCTGTACCCCAGCAGCAGCTCTGCCTCACTCCCTCATCTGCAGTTCAGGGGGGAGATTGCTTTCCCCTTGCATAAACCAGCAATACCTTCAGGTCCAAAGAAAGCTCCACACTGAGCACAGAAGAAGTGTTCAGGGTGCCATGTCCTGTCCAAAGCCGTCACCACTTTCTGTTCAGAAGAAAACATAAAGTGCAGGTCATGTAAATGATGGCTTCAGCTTGGAGGTGAGTAAGGGGGGCTGGAGAAAGGGGAGAACACATGAATGTTGGTGCTGACAAGAGCAAGTATTAAAATAGACTGTCCTTTAGAGAGCAGAGTCAATTTGCCCCTGCCTCTGGCTAGTTCAGTCTTTCCCACTGCACACTTTTTTTACCCTAAAAGGATCTTAGGCACTGCTTCCTCCCTTACACAGGGCCCCATCCAGTCCTCAGGACCAGCACCGGTGCCTGTTACCACAGGCTACCAATAACAAAAGCTGGAGTCATTACCAGAATGATGGAGCAATGTGGGGTTCTGAAGGAACTTCAGCAAAGGTAAGAGGGACCAACTCCACTCACTAGTGTAAGAATTTGACTGTGTCAAGTTGTTTCTCTTTCAAAGGAAGGGCAAAACAAATACAGAAATCCCTGAACAAAATCTTCCACCCAGGATACATGGGGAAGTGGAATTTTAACACCTAGGCCTGCAGCAACTTGCCAGCACCGTGACTCTCCCAAGGAACTCACATCAAGGATGGGCCCGTTGCAGTAGTAGCAGCGAGGAGAGAAGAGGTTGTGATAGTCCTTCTCGCAGTAGGGCTGCCCATCCCGCTCAAAGAAGTTCCGAGACCCGATCTCCTCCTGGCAGTGGGTGCAGACGAAGTGCTCGGGGTGCCAGGTTTTCCCCATGGCTGTAACTACCTGTGGGGAAGAGAGATTATGGAGAACAACTCTATCTCTCCCTGCCCTAGACCACATGACAAGATACCAGCTGGAGGTCAGCAAGAATGACAAGTTCTACTACTCAAGTGAGCCCTGGACTGGGGTAGCATGAAAACTGAATTACCTATCATCTCAGGAGAGGGCAGTCCCTCAGGGGCAGGGTAGAGGTCACTGGAGGAGCTTACAGCGTACCTAGCCAGTGGATAAATAGAGTACTTCAGTTTCTCCAGCATCTCCAGTCTCTCCAGCCTCACGAAACAGCCCTCCCGTTACTCCCAGCTACAGCCCAAGGTTCAGCAATGAGGCAGCACCTTCAACTCACCTGCCCAGCAATAGGCTTCTTGCAGGCTCCACAGACACCTTTGGCAACTGTAGCTACACCCAGTTTATTCAGGTCAGACTGAAGACTTCCCAGCATGGTGTCCAGCTGACTGCCAGGCTTGGAGGCTGTGGATGGAGGGGAGCTGCTCCCAGCTTTTCCCTGTGCCATGAACTGCAGGTAAGAGAAAAGAGATACTGTAAGGTGAATGCTGCCATGCTTATCAGGGAAGTGACTGCTGTTGCTGCCAGTGACTCCTCTGCAGACACAGACAGGAGTCAGCTATGCTCTCTGAAGAAGCTGGTGAGAGCCAGGATCAAGTACACACATGCAGAGACATGCAGAGAACTGAGATATGTAACAGCAGAGCTGTGAACTAAGGATTTGATTTTCTTTCACTGCACATAGAGCAGAAGTCACCAGCACATCCCAGGCACTCAGCAGAGTGCTCTCTAAGCCTCTGCCAAAAATCTCCCTTTACCTCATCAGTTCCTGGCCAACTGACAAAGCAGACGCCATCCAGAGGGGCCCTTCTCCTTGACCTCTCTCCATTCCTTTGCTCTTGCTCTCAGTTGTCTTTCCTCTCTGATAGAGATGCTCTTTTCTCCCTCATCTCACCTCCCTTTCAGCTAGAAAATCTTCTCCCTTTGCACCACCTTCTGCACATCTGCATGTCAAGTCTCTCTCACTCTCAGGTGGTTCTCACCCCATGACTGAGCTAAGCAACTGGAAGCAGGAAGGAAGCAAGTCCCTCCCAGCTGGCTGCTGTTTACCTACAGAGAGGGCAGTGCATCCCCAGCAGACAGGGCTGCCACGTGTGTTGTAGTTGGAAATGCACCGATGGAGGAAGGGGATTTGGATCCTTGTCTCAGAGGCCGTTTCTGAAACTCACACCACCAGAGCATATAGGGCTTGGAAAGGCTTCCCAGAGGAGGGGAGAAATGTTTTACTGAGGTAACTTATAAACAAAGCATATGTTCTCCTTGGCTACCACAGCCCCCTCTGCAGACAAACCCCAGCAAGGAAATAAAGATTATTTTAGCTGACTTGGCACTGCCATAGCTACTGTCAGGTTTAGGGACACACAAACAAATTGGGTTTAGAGCACGTTTTCTTTTACTAAGACAGTAAATTAAAGAAGACAAAATCTATGCCTATGAACAACCCACCAGCCTGCTGTCAGCATAGCCAAAGGAGCAGGGACATTCTGAAGTGCTCCAAGCCTTGGCAGACCCTGCCCTTCCAGCCACAGGAGGAGCTCTATTCCCTGTCCTGCAGCTGCTTGTCCTTGCAGTTGACCAGTTTACTCAATGACAAATCCTGGTTTCTGCTCATTTGTATAAACATTCTCATGACATACATGAATTTAGCTGCTTTTACATACACATCCACTCCCCAGCCTTGCCTCACATGCAGCATGACTCCCAATGGATCCTAACACAGCTTTTCCCCTCCTCTCTCCTCCCATAACTTGGAACATCTAGTCCAGCAGCACAGAGCAGCCCCATCACAGCCCTGTGTCCTCAGCCTAAAACAAACCCTTCACCACACAACACACGTTTGCTACCAAAAACTGTTACAGTGACTGTCTCCAAAGCACACACACAGCTGCAAGGATACTCTCACAGAGGGAAACAGGTCTTTGGAGAAAAAAACCTATCCAGAGCCCCAGGGCAAAGCCCAGGCTTCCTGCATGGTGCAGCAGGAGGAAAAGGGCTGCACTGTGTGGGAAGAATCACAGCTTCTCTTGCTCTGGCCAGGGGTTATGGCCACGCAGAACAGGCACAGATGCCACACAAGTGACAAATACCATCCAGGAAGAAAGGAGATGAGATTAATTCAACACATAGTAACAGAGCGCTTCACCCTTGTAGTGACCTGGAGGGACCACACACTCCTGCTAGTCACAGCTGACCCCCAGAGCAGGCACAAATACCTGTGCACACCTCCATTTCTAGCTGGCCCGGCCAATCCAGCCCTCTTGACAGCTCACAAATGAGCCCCCATCTGAAAGAGGTTTGTTTCCACCTCCTGTACATAATGCATGCTGTTTGTAGGGGACACTCAGCACATCATCCTCATAAATCGATCATGCAAAGGCCCTTCAAATTCCCACCCTTCACCCATGAGATTTGCCATCACTCAAGTTCAGAAAGGAGCTCTATGAGTAGCAAACCATGCAATACAGGATATTATCCACATTAACAGTACTGGGAGTTCCAGGAGCAGATCCCAGCACACTCATCAACCAGAAGAGCACACACCATGCTGAGGAAACAGAAAGGGGATCCTGCCTTGTCAGGGGCTGTGGGGCCCCGGGGTGCAGGAGCAGCCAACAGACTGGCACTGCGGACGAGGGGAGGAGCAGAGGTCACCTGGAAAGTACAACAGGTCAAGATGCAGAGATGTTTCCTTGCTCACTGCTTGACAGCTGCCTGTACACTAACACTGCACTGCACATACACGTTAAGACTTGCCACCACTCTGGAGCTACAGCCCTTTCCTGGCAGGAGATGCAGAACCCAGGTCTTGACCATGCCATCTCCTCCCCCAAATCTACTTGTACAGTGGACACCTGCCTAAAAGGGCAAACACAGGAAGGATTGCTGAGCTGCTCCTTCCAGGATGCATGCTCTGCCATCTTTTACTCCCCCCACTTCAGAGAGATTGTGGCAGGGAGAGCTGCAGGCTGTGTTTCAGAGTCGCCTTCTTAATCTGAGAGGGAAATAAGAGTCCTTGCTGCACAAAGTGACTGTCAGGACACACAGGACCCACATATCCCAGCAAGTTATTGCATAGACATGTACTGTGCAGTGCTACAGCTGGGATTAGATTTTGTCCATGAGTCCTCTCTCCCATCCAGCAGTTCATATCAGCCTTTACCTGAACACTGCATCTACTGAGCTGTCAAATTACAAGCAGTGGTCAGATTGGAAAATACTGCTAAAAACAAAAACCAGAACAGAGAAGCCTGCCTGCATTTCTGGGAAGAAAGCTTCATCTTCAGTCTGACAGCCAACAGAGACAACTGCCTTGGTGCTAGGGGTCCAGGTCTGGGGAGAATAGGAATGTTTGGAATCTTCATTAGGAGGGGTGCCCACAACAGAAACCTCATGATAATCATTATCAGAAGCTTCCCACTGGAAGAGAGGCTGGGGAGCCAAGCTGAAGGAAGAGGAAGAGACTGGACTAGGAGCTGGGGTAGATAACACATGGGAAGGCTGAGGTGGGAGTGAGAGAAGAGGTGCAGGGCCAGAGGCAGGAGAAGGAGCAGCGTTAGCAGGGACTATCTTTGCAGCTTCTTTGGAAGGCTGGAGCTGAGAAGAGGCTGGAACAGAGATTGTCCTCCTGGGGAGGAGCGGGGATTCTGGAGGAAAAACCACCTAGAAAGACACGGAGGAAGAAAAAAGGTGAATGAATCCAAAGAGGAGCCAACAAGCACTTCCTTTAACAGGAAGGCTGGCTGCTACCAGTATGTTTATCTAAGGGGAAAAAGCAGTAAGAAAGAGAAGGGAACTAGAAAAGGTGCTGTTCACTGTAGCTTAAGGAAGAGCACCATCTTACTCATCCCCAGAAAGCCCTGCACAGGTACAGCACTGGACAAAACAGAGCACACCTCTATGCCAGGCTTCCCAGTGCAGTTTTAAAAATAATCCCCACATGAACATTTGAGATGTTGTAGCAGCAGACTGCATCAACAAATAACATCAGCAGCCCCCTCAGATCCCACTCTTGCTCTTAAGCATCCAGAACTAGGACCCTGACCCTATGCTGCTTTCCCTCTCAGGCCAGACAAGGGTGAAGAGAAAGAGTTAGTTCTTCATTTTGTGTCGTTTAGGATGCTCAGAAACTCAATCTAGACCTCCACACAATGCTGTCTGGACAGAGGGACATGGTGGAATTTCCCAGTGCATGTGATCATGCTTTCTACCTTCTCTACTTGCTGTTCACCACTCTGCTCTTCCCCCCAGGGCCTGGCAGTGACAATGACCCCCTCTGTCAGCCAGGCATCCTGGCTTTGCCATTCTTCCTGCTCCTGGGTATCGATGCCCAGTTTGTCCTGAAGCTCCTCAATCAATCGATCTTGGGACTCAGTCTTGTGGAATATGGCAGGACTTAGTTTACGCCTTGGAGAGAGGTCCCGAGACATTGGATGCACATTCGCAGTCTCTTTTGTCCTCTTGATTAAAGATTTAATCTAAATGACAAAGGCAATAGTATCAGCAGAGAAGAGCAATGTCAGAGCAAGCCCCAAGATGCAACAGCACAAACTCAAAGACATTAGTGACAATTGTGAGCAGGAAGAGTGATGGCATTTATTCCACAATGCCAAAATTCCTCTTGGCACAGCCCAGAACAGTGACTCAGTGCAAGGAAAAACCCCGTAAGGATAATCACAGCAGCCAAAAATAACTGTCTAGAAAAGGAAGGGAAAGATTAACCAGCGGGAAGCCAAGATAGGAGGTGCAGCATGAGCACTCCACTGAGCATTACAGAAACCTCAGCATCACAAGGACACAGAGCTGCCTCCCTGTGTTTGCCCTTGACAGGCACAAGGCTCTTGGTCAGAGATAGCTGGTGCACAAAGTGTACTTCCAGCACAGAAAGGAACACTAACAGCTTCAGTAATGAGACCTAAAAAGGTAAGCAGAGCAGAGGAGCTGCCATCCCAATCAGTAGCATGAAACAGCCCTTTCAGTTTTCTGGAGGTCTCTGTGGACTGAGCCTTACCCCTGTTAGGGAATAGAAGTCCATTTCACAAGGAAGTCCCTACAAACTGCCATGTTCTGTGCTGCTGAACCACATGCAGGAGAGACCAGAAGATAAAGCCGGAGGTTGTGAAGCCCCATGACATGCAGCTGTCAGTGACACCACTCAGAGCTTGTGCTGTTAGTGGGTGAGCCTGGGCACACTCACTGCACACACACATTGTTAGTGTGCTGGCAGAACAGTCCTGGCTAGGACTTGCCCTACTCCGACATTCACTCAGTGCCTGCCTGGCCTGACGCAGAAATCCTCTCAATGGGTGGTTTGGAGACACATGGCAGATCCCATTCAGCCTTCCCAAAGTTTTCAGCAGATTCCAGAGTGACTGCAGAGCTTCTGAACTGCTCATTTTCCTGGTCTCCTTTGGCCTTGTTCATGTTAGCAGTACCTGCCTTCCTAAGAGTTCTGTCTCTGCCCTGCCTCTTCTTGCCCAGATCAGGACAGTGATGTACCTTGGTTTCATGTGGCACTTCAGCCTTTAGCTCCTGTCCTTCCTCCACTACAAAGCCCAACTGGTTTTTAGTGTCTGGGAAGACATCCCACCGATCCAGGGCAACAACAGAAGGTTCATTAACAGAATCCAAAACATTGTCATTCTCTGCATGTACCTCTGGCACACGTGCAGGTAGCTCCAGGGCCCACAGCTCATCTAAAGCTGTTTCCACACATTTGCCCTGGGAGGAAAGAGTTGAGTTTTCCCTGAGTGCTCCCTGCTGATGCAGCTCTTTGGGTATCTGCCCCTTCAAAGTATTTGAAATGGGTGCACTTGGGACTTTGGGGTCAGTTCTCTGCTCCTTCTTCTCAGTCTCTTTTGCCATGTCATACCCTAAGCCCCGTGCCTCCACATTAGTAGATCTACAGAGAAGCTCCACACTGGAAGCTGGCACAGCCTGGGAAGTATTTCTGGAAGAGTCAGGCTTTCTGTTCAGCTGAACTAAGCTTGCAGAGGCCACCTGCTCCCCACGAGTAGCATAACCAGAGGAGCTCCGTGGTGGGGGCACAGGTGGAGGGGCAGCAGGATGCCCTGACAAAGGCAGAACTGCAGTGCCACTGCCTTCCTCAATGCAGGGGTCTGCTGAGGGGACAGATGTTGGCACTGTCAAGTCCCCACTGTGATTTGCAGAAGGGTGTTTGGAATGGGACAGCACTGTTAAACTGTGAGGAGTGTTGCTGGAGTCTGCACTTGCTGAACTGGGAACCGGTTCTAGAGAAGATTCAGAAATCAGAGACATAGTGGAACTAGTCTGCAAAAAAAGAGACAGAAGGAATAAGGAGAGAAAAAGATAATGACAGAGATAAGGAGAAGGAAAAAAAGGCACATAATTAAGCATCATAAGAATATACTTATGTGACTTCCAAATCAAAAAGCCATGTTGACCCAAATCCTTACTTCTAAGAGTAAGGAAGAAAGATGAAACACCAAAGAGCAGAACCAGTATGACATTGTACAGATCTTCACGAGTTCTACAGCCACTGGGATCCTTTTACTGGGCCCTCCTCCCCAGTGACAGCTCAGTGTTCACCTGCAGCTGTGATGGGGGCATGGCATGGCCATTGTCACTGCTGGGAAGCCAGTTCCAAACACACGAGTGTCTTGACTGTGAATAAAGGTCACTTTAACTTACTCACAGTCAGATATGTAAATTTTATATTCCAAAGCTGCAAAAAATTCAATCAATGAATAGAACAAAGCATGACATTTTCTTCTTGATACACTAATAAAATGCTCCAGTTGGCTGAGTTCATGGCAGTGAAAACAAAGCTTCAGGGCATCCACAGCAAGAGCAGATGACACGGGCTTTGTTCTATTCACATCACTAATCTCACCTTGGAAGTGACACACACTGAATCTATACAAGCCTGTCAGTCATTCCATGCCTTTGTAAGCATTGCTTAGGTGGCAGATTAGCCTCTTCCCCTTAGGCCAAAGTCTCCACATTGACATTGTAATAAAATCAGAATTAATTTTGAAACAAAAAACATTCTAAAAAGAGTAACTAATACAGAGGTTTTGGTTTTCCTTGACTTAGAAGGTCTTTTGGAAACAAAAGTTCATTGGTCCTTCTTTCCCCGCTTCCAGTGGTTCCTGACTAAACTCTAGGAAACAAAGTGGTACTACTCCTTTTTCTTAGAAAGGGAGACTCAGAACAGTCACTTGGACAAGCTCACACAGCAGATCAACCTAAGACCAAAACTGTGCCTTCTCAGTTTTAAAAATGTATCCACAAAGGATTTCCAAATCCAAGGGCTATGAAGACCTGCTCTGACTCGTAGTTACATTTTCCACAGAAGCCTAATGAAGTCAGATGCCTATGCTCTGAGGTGGAGGGGCACAGAACTTCCTAAGCCCCACGTATGCTACCTCACTCTCCACTTACCTTTATGAGACACTTATCATGAAAAAAAACGAGATAAATAACCAGAATATGCACAAAACTGTCAGTAAATGGAAGAATAATAACCTTCAGCTGACCTGAGCTCCTGCCATGCTGAGGGGCCAGGAGCTGGCACACACACACTTGCAAAGTCACACCAGTAGGGCTACAAGGGGACTTTTCAGAAAGGAAAGAGCAATAAGAGACCAAATTTCACTACAGATTGCTCTTCCCGTCGAGTAGCACAGCTAGGCTACTGTGACCACAGTCACAGCTGAGAGGAAAATGACTAGCAATTATATTAAAATGAGGGAATTTCTCAGCAGTGCCCTCTCCCTGTATTTTGCCTAAGCTGGGTACACCTGTAAAAGTAACCTGGTTTGATGATGTGCTTCACACTTGGTTTCCAGACTTCCTAAAATGAAATCAGTCATTTTCAAGGCAAGAATAATGTTTTTCTCGAACGTCAGTATTTTCAACATACTGAAACCATACTAATCCCAAAGTAAGAGCAATGGGTGAGCACTCAACAGTAACAGAATAGTTAACTTCAAGCATCTAGCTATGCAGTAAGCAGGCATCACATTACACAGAAATGGCAGAGGGTAAAAAAACAAGTGCACTAAGTAATCTCAGTGCCTGATGACCGATGAACCAGATAACCAAAATCAAATGAATTCTGTAAGCAAAAAGAAGGAGCAACAAATTAGGGTGAACAAAATACAATACAAGGGTAATGTATCATCACCTTTTACTCCGGGGTACAAGGCAAATCAAGCACCAGTGCCCTCCACTCCTCCCACCCCCATCCACTGCAAATTCTACCAACTCCAACTAATTACATGTCATATTTGGGTTTTTTATCCTATTTCCTGCAGTCACACACAGTCTGATACTCAAACAGCAGCCTTTCATATTCCACCTTCAATAGGACTCCCCTTGTCTCCCTTATATTCTGACACTGGTACAGACTGGAATACATTTTCACAGCCAAGTTAACACCCTCAGCTGGCACAAACAGAAGAGGTATAACCAAACAAAAAGGACTGAAGGGAAAATGAAGCAGCCTGGAGGACAGGAAAAAAGGAAAGTAATTTAAAAACACTCAATGATATCATTAACAAAAGGGAAATGATCACAGAAGCCATGTTCCTTGTGCTCCAGGAAGAACGTTTAGGGATAGATGAGCTCAATGCCTCACAAAAATACCGATGCTGTGCTTAATAAAGCCCAAATCTTGAAATTGTGCTGCATTTCAATTTGGTCTCTGAGGTCAACTGAAAACTAAGCCAGGAAAGCAGGTGGTGTATTAGTCACAGCAGCGTATCTCTGTCATGCAGGTTTTACTGGAGATTCTAAAGCTTCTTCTCAAGAGTGCAAAGTACTGGAACACCCCATATCTTGCCAAAGAAACCTGTGCTGGGTAAGGTCATTCTCAGTTGCCAAGAGCTCACCTGGGAGCAAAGGCTGGACCACACCCCGAGCTTGTTTCCTGATAAAAGCAGCAGGGGCATAAGGCCAGTGCTCAGCTCCCACAGAACATGGAAGGAGCAGGGCAGGGAATGCCAGAAGCACAAGTGGGAGCTCTCTCCAGCTTCACAACACTGCACTGTTTCAACCAGGCTGAACAGAGCTTGTGGCTATCCTGCACCATACCCTAGGACTTCAAAAAGACAAACACTAAGACTAACACAAAAAAAAAGACAACACTAAGGTGTCAATAGTTGCAATTGACTAAATACACACTACATTAAGCCTAGAGAAAACACTGAGGAACTCCCAGATTCTCACCGTGTAAGTGCATGTGCCAGGAATGGCAGACTGAATTGCATCCCAGCAAGCACAAGGCAAGTGCAGCTTCTCGGAACACTCAGTGTGTCTGAGTGTGTTCTCAGTGAGCACTGTGTGCTCAGTGCTGGGTTCTGAACTCACACACTTGCCACAACTCTGCGTATTGTACTGACCTCCATGGGATCCACCAGGCACAGAAAGAACAGCACACAGTAAAGCTGTCACTGCATGTTCTGTACCTCTCCTCACAATACATTGCTCAGATCTGGGTGCCCCACCTAACGTCAGCTAGGAGGGGATGGAGTTCAGCACAGACAAGAAATCTTAAGCATCTAGCAGAATCTTCCATACAGGGATAAAACAGAGAGTTAGGAATTCATTTAGGATTAGAAAGCAGTTATGTATGTAAAAAAGGCAAACTTAACAAAGAGATTATCCAGTATATTTGCTTTTTCCACCCCTCAGAACAAATCCAAGTCAATAGTTCAGTAAGACTGTAAGCAAAGCAGCTGAAAGTAGAAAGTGAGAAAATATTTTTCATTTTGCTATGACTATGGGTAAATGAAATCTCATGAAAACAACTTGCACAGTTCATCATCTAGGAATGGTAACATACCCATGAGTAAAGAAAAAGTTATTCAAGTACATATACTGACACTGAATAGTATTTGCTGTCCTCTGCCCCCACAAGAAGCCCAAGCTTAAATCCCATTTTGAGGTGAATAAGAGATTTTGTTTTAAGATAAAACCTTTGAAATCTCCTTCTCTCTGATGTAAAGGCTTCAGAGCTCACACCACATGCCTGGAATATCCACTCTCCTTGGGGAAAGCAGATCAAGGTAAAAAAACACTCCAGAGAGGAGAGTCATCCCACAGAACAGAAGGGCCTGGTCTCTGTCAGTAAGCAGAGTGGTGTCCCATGCCTCTCCTTCTCATTAAGTTGTAGCACAGCAAAATAATTCACTCTGTACTGAGCAGTAACAAAGCTCATTATCCATGGCAAACAGACAAACTGCAGAACTGAAGGAAAAACAGATCCTAGAACTGCCTTATCTGCCAGTGATGAGAATTTATAGCAGTCAAGGACACCTACAGCACCACTCAAAGCACAAATACACCACGGGAAGTTTATCAGAGCAAATGTGAGAGGCAAAGGAGGCATTCTGGAGACCAGCCAAGGTCAGAAAATGTGGTTAACAGGCAAGAGAGACTGGGGTGGGTAGGGACAAGATGAAGCATTGAGTTGTCATGTCAGAGTACCTTAAAGTCAGACAGAGATGCCATCAGCTCATCCAGTTCTCGTGTAGCTGAAGAAGCAGAAATTCGGGTCTGCTGCTGACTGGCTGTGACACGCTGAGGGCTGCTCACCTCACCCTGGCTCACAGTGATTGCAGGCCTGGCCAGGGGGAAAAAATAAAATAAAATTTTAAAGAGAGTGTGTTTAAACCTGGGAGTTTCCTAGACTGGAAGTCCCGTTGTTCCCCCAAGTAAGCAGAGCATGAGGAGTTTCATCAGCCAACCTGGCCCAGTTTCCCCAACATGTGCAGACCCTGCCTCACATGTGCACACACATCCCATCCGCTGAGAAACAGATGATGCCTGAACATTCATTTTGTCAGACCAGGGTATTTGTGGTCAGCTGTAAATCTGAGCTTGAACAGTCCACCTCTTATGGATGACTTAGGCATTTTTCCATCCAGAAGTAGATTAAAAAGCACCAGCATCTCCATGCACCCTCCTAACTTCTGACCCTTTAGACAAAGCCCATCTTCCATCCATCACTCTCCTGCAGCAGCTGCCCCTACACTACAGTCACCATTCCCCCAGGAGCCCATCCCACCCCACCCAAGCCTGCAACCACCAAACCATTACTCACACTGGACTTGGCACGGAGCTCTCCAGCTCATCCAGCAGGCTCTCCACACTGGGACGCACATCTTCAATCCCACGGGCACCATTTCGCTTTGGCTTTTCTTTGGTTGGGGGGGCAGCCTTCCCTCCCCCTGAGCTGCTGTTCTCTGGGACAACATAGTGAGGGCCAGCCACATTGGGCAGTGATGGGCTCCTGCCAGCCTCATCTGAAGAAAGGGGAGCAGAAAAGAGCCGTTCAGAGCCCCATTCCACACACACACACATATATGCTAATTGCAGGCAAGTACAAAACATTGTCCAGACATCTTGTGGAACATCCATCTTTGAGGATATGAAAAACTTAACAGTGCAAGGCCCTGAGCAACCTAAACTAACTGTGAAACTTTAGTAAGAGGCAGTTTTGAAGATGGCCTTGCTTTCAGCAGGGTGCTGCAGCTCAGGCCTCAAGAGATCCCACCCTGACTAAATGAAATCTTTGATTAAGGGGTGGAGGGGTCTCCCTCACTAAGGATGTTGGAAAGAAAAAGCAAGCTACTATTCTGAGAATAAAATTATCCACTCATTCCAAATATCTTCCTATTCCTTACCTGCTGTGAAGCCACTGGCAGGAGTATGTTGAACAGCATTCAGCTCCAGAAGGAGTCTGTCCAGTTCTGAGAGGTTGCTGCCCAGAGAGGAGCTGGTCATCGTGGGAGATGGTTCTGCAGACTTCTGCTTGTTTGGGAAACTGAAGATAAAAGGGAAATGTGAAACTTCTGCATCAAGATACAGCAGAAGAATGGAGGGAAACTCATTAGGTTCCCGAAATTTACACATGTGCTGTGATCTTTTCAGGCTGATGCTTTTAGCTCTGGGGGTAAAGAAGACATGTGCTTTGTGACCCGACTAAACACAGCCACTGCTATTCTTGTAAATTACAAAAATAGCATTGATGGACAGGGCCTCTGATTTTAGGACTATATGCTGGCCAGCCCTGTAGGAAAGAGTTAACTGTCTGTAGATCCAAAATGCACAGAACAGCAGCAGAACCATTAGCTCACATATGGGAAAATGACTTGTTTCTGCTGACACACCACCAAGCAGCACCATGCTCCTCCCTGAGTGAGGGAATGCAGGGCTAGCACAGACTGGAGAGAGAGGCCAAGCACAAACCTCAGGTTAGCAGAAGAACATGAGAAGCAGTAGGATATGTCATAACCTCTTGCAACACTCAAGGTCTCCCCAAGTCCTCACACCTTTAATTTGGGGAACTCTAATCAACTTATAAGAAAGTAACTTGATACTATTTTCTACTGTGTTAAATACACATGCATGTATAAAGCACTGGCTGTAATTACTGCTAGTCTTACATGGGTGATATCATTCACCACACAGAATTGCAAACTGTTCCAAAGCAGAACTTCATATCAATGCAATGATTTTTATAGCAGTTACACTGTAGTAACAGTCTTTCCATTGTCACTGGCAGGAACATTTTTTTCTCCTGGTTTTACAAATGAAGAAATAACTTTTAATGCTCTAGAGGTTCTTATTTTATCAAAAAGATACTTTCCAAATCCAAAATGGGAACTTCTGCCTTGTGCACAGGACCACATTATGCTCAAAAAGTTAGTATCTGTGGGAACTCGAGGTCAGGTTGACCCCAAGATCCAGGGAATTCTTTTCCCAGTTCTCGGATATCTTTGTTTTCTTTAAAGAGTATCTAGGAGGTTAAGGACTCTGACACCTGTAACACCAGTAACAATTATGAATTCCATAAGGGAAGTTATCCTTCTCTTCAGGCTGAAAAACAAAATCCACAATTGCCATCTGAGGAGAACATACTCACACCAAACCAACACACCAGCCACAATTCACACCAGAACCAAGCCATGTCAGACCCTTGTTCAAGAGGACTTATGGCTCTAATTACCTTCACTTTATACTAATTGCATGCAGTCATCTGAAAAAACTGCAATCACTGTATCCATTGGGCCATCTCTGGCTAGGCTGCCCAGAGAGGAGCTGAGCTCTACCCAGAATTAGTTCTGGTTGGAAACAACTTCCTGCTCAGCAGAAAGATCTGGCATGGTTAGACTATGACTCCAAGGAAACACCAGTCTCCAAAGTGTAAAAAGGTGCCTAGGATGAATTTCTGACAGCCTGTGCATCACTCATCCCTATGTCAGCAGAAAGGTCTGTCCTACTGTGCAGGCTACTCCTCCAACCTCTCAGAGTGAGAGCAGCTGCCTCTGCAAGTGTAAACTTGTTATCTATCAATCACCCACCAAGACGGAAGTTTTAAGAAGTTTGAATTCACCTGAAAACTCAAGTCTCTGCACATCCCTCCAGGCCACAAGTACTGAGTTCCCAGGGAAAAATAACCCAAAGGCCATCCACCTCCTGAAGAACTTTTGTGCTGTTTAACAGGGGGGTGGATTTGTCACTTGTGTCTGGATCATATCCTTCACAACACAATCCAGATCCTGCTGTGTCTGATGGATCCTTAACCTCCTGCAGCTGAGCAAGCCGAAGGGCCAGGTCAAAGTTTGAAGTGAGTATGAAAGTTACAGTGGCATGTTAGAAAAGAGGCAATCAAAACTGACACAAAGCAATGTAACACACATGGGGAGCAGTGTTTGTTTCCACTTATAGAAAGGAGGCTCAAGTTGTGAGTCAGGTTTATCTCTTGAAAGGGACAGGATACCTGTAGACGTGTTCCTCTTCACTGGCACGGGGAGTAGGAGAGCTGAGCCCGTCTCTAGGAACGGAGGCACTGGAGCTTTTGGCACTAGAGCTGTATATGGGAGAC
>VZTT01003813.1:0-31692 GCA_013400855.1 Buphagus erythrorhynchus
GGACTCGAACCCGCGGCCCCCGGAGCTCAGCGCGGCTCCCTTGGGCTGCAGCGCCCCCTGCTGGCGAGGAGCGGCCCCGCGGGACCCGGCCCCGCCCCGGGCAGGGACCCCCGACCAAAACCGGCGACAAGGGAAGGGAACGGGGCACGGGGCAGTGCAGGGCGGCGGGAGGGCGTGGATGAAACGCTGGGGTTTGGGGGAGGGAACGGAAAATGCACTGGTTGCGAANCCTTTCACTAAGAAAAGCTATTTGACATCGACCTGACACATGGCAAGGACTGCAATGCCAGCCCTGAGCTCAGACACAGCCCAGGGGCTTGGGGCACATGGCAGGGCCAGGTACCTCGTACTACAGCATCCCAGAGACACACTCAGAGTGATGGGAACAGACATTTTAGCAGGGCCTGTTCCCTAAAAGAGGGAAGAGTTAGACTAGAGATAAGGATGACGATTTTTACAATGAGGTTGGTAAGACTGGCACAGGTTGGCCAGAGAAGCTGTGGCTGCCCTATCCTTGGAAGTGCTCAAGGTCAGGTTGGAGCAACCTGGTCTAGTGAAAGACGTCCCTACCCGGGGATGGAAGGGAAGATGGCAGGGAGGTTGGATTAGATGACTTTGGAAGGTCCCTTTCAACCCAAACCATTCTATGATTCTAAGTTAAAAAACAACGTGGCTCAAGGCTGATTTCACTCACACAGAAACAGCAAAACTTTGATAGCACAGATTGATCTGTTAACAACATCCATTCAGAAGCTCCTCACATGCACAAAGGGACACACTCAATGGCACAGCCATGCCAAAGGTCCTGGCCACCCCACGTTCTGTGGGGAAAAGAACTGTGTGTCCCTCACCTGCACAGCAGCAAGGAAGGTGTCATGGTTCAAAACTCACTGCAATACTAATTAAAACCTAAATAAGCTTCCACAATTGCTTTTAGCATCCCATCACTGAGCAAGAAACACTTTATAATATACAAAATATAAACATTTGGGGGCACAGGTGCTTACAACTGGAATTTGTGTGTGAAATCACCATGTGCTCTGCTAAGGGGTTTCACCCTGACACCCAAACACTGAAGCACAGCGTGCAGCCCTCCAAACTGCCTTCAAAATGAAGAACAGGATTTTTCACGGCATCACCAGGATCTGGTAATTTCCAGCAGCCTCTCCTGACTGCAGATGCTCAGACTGTAAATAATCACCACACGTTTTTGCTGCCACTGATATTTTCTCGCCCGAGGCAGCCGCTCGCCGTCCTGCCTCCGAGATAAGGCTGGGGAGCTTCACAGGGTCTGGGTGCTTTGAGTGGAATCTTCTCAACATCAAAGTCCCAGTAGGGTTTTTAGTGAGGCTTTAGAACCAAGTTAAGGATTTTTAATGTGCCATACAGCACCCGGCATCAAAGGGACAGCGTCTACAGGGGCCTGCTGTTAACAAAGCCACCAATAGCATGGAAATACAGCTGAACTAAACAGCTCCATCACCACTATTTTGAGCAACTTTTATGTACACTAGAGCACTCTGGAGGTTTACTGGGAGCAGAGAGTCTGAATTAAAAAAAACCTGACTCCCCTATCGGCCGTGTGAAATTAGTCAGATGGAAATGAGAAACTGGGAATCTTTGAGCTTGTGCCATGCAGATCTGTATAAATATTCTCATTGAATTATGACACTTTGCAAACCTCACACACAGAATCAAGGTCAGCAGCAGCAGCTGACAGGAGAGCTCTGCTCCTTCAGCTTTGCTATTTCAGGATGCAATTGTTTTTTTTCTTCTAGCAGAAGTTACTGTAAGCAGGGGCTAGCTGGGCTATCAGAGGAGGGGCTGTTCAACATGGCCATGGGCAGCAGGAGCGTTGCTACATGTGAAATATGCTGCATGTGACACTCTTGTAACACCAGCACCCTGCAAATCCTTCCCTCCTGTTGTCCATTTCTTCCCAGGAACCACGAACATCGTGTCACTCACACTGAATTCCCCACAGTGGCCCTCCAGAGCCACTGGTCCAGAGGCTTGTGAGGAAACCCCAAGACTGAGGGGTGACAGTGCTGCCTTGACCAAGTGACAGTGAGGGCAGCACTGCACCTCCATCCAGTGAAGGGCACGGGTTTGGCAGCCAAACACAGCTCACACACAGAAATCCAGCCCTGCTTCTGCACTGTGAGCTGGAACACTCTCAGAAACACAAGCTGTTTTTCTGGGAGCTGGAACAAATACACATTTTCCACCAGTTGCCTCTATTTTTTAGAGAATAAGTAAGACAAGCAAGGGCAAAGCAACACCCTGTGGCAGAGCAGGATCCAAGGATCCCCTCTGCAGCATTCCACACCAAACAAAGGTGAAACAGCTGCTGCTTCACCCAGGTGAGTGGGCATTAAGGACATAACACAGCAAACACCATGGCAGTGGCCATTTGTCCCACTGCAGTACAGTGGCAATTTCAGAGCCACAAGATTCTCACTTGTTTTTGCCAAGCCCTGATGCAAAGAGGAGACAAGACGTATTGAGACCTTTTTTTAATTAATATTATTTTTAAAGTAACAACCGCCAGCATCTTTTCAGACCAGTAAGAATCATCCCTACAGATGTCATGGCCTCATTTCTGAGCATGACACTGACTGCCTTTGTGCAAAGCAGCAGATCTGAATTCAGAGGCTTTGGACAGCCTCTCCCCAGCCCTCCTGCTTGGCCAGCAGCAGATATCTGCTGTGCACCACGGCTGGGCAGCTGCAGAGCTCCCAGCTGCCACACAGCTGAGAAAATCTAACTAATATTATTAAGTTAACGCCAGCCCTGGGTGCCTCCACCAGCGATCAAAGCCACCTTCGGCTTCACCGACACACAGTGACTTGTAAAAGGCTGAGCTGAAACAGTATTTCACGGCTTGAATTGCTTCAAATCCCCCAGGAACAAGTGTCAGGGCTTTCAATAGCTATAGTGCTAATAATAAAACAGGGACCTCTTCCAGTATCACAGCACAAACAGTAGTTATTTCTCTCTCAAAGCTTTGATTCCTAAAACCTTTCTTACATTCAGCTTGACATCAAAACACCCATCTCATTCACTCAGGCTGTCACAGGAGAGTTGTGTGCTGCTATTAGAAATAGCCCTGAGGTGAATTAAGAACAGTCTGTAATGATGTTCCACTACAGCAACTTTATTTCTACCAAACCAAATAAATGAGCAATATTTTATCTGATGTGCCTTGGCTCAGCAGAGAACGGCAGCTGCTCCCCTTATGATTTATTGAATGGATGTTTTCTAAATAGCCAAAACTGGTCTCTGAAGCCAGCCACGAATTCTCCTATTCCTAAGAGCCCAGCAGAGATAGGAGAGGGACGTTCAAGTTCTGGATAGTGGCAAGTTTGGACATGAACTCTTTCATTTGCAATTTTTTCCATATAAACAAAATGCAGAAACAAGAAGTTGTATTTAAAAAAAAATCTATAAATATTGATGCTCAACAGCTGGCAGCAGATACAGGGCACAGACAAAGCTCTTCCTGTACAGCTGCAGAAGCAGCAGAGTTCAGCACAATCAGGGGAGCTTTGGGTGTTCTGGGTGCTGCCTGGAAACTGGGATGGGGGAAAAGAAACGGTGGAGGGGTCATGGAAAAATGGAACTTGGAATGTCTTTGGGAGTGGTACAGGCAGCACATCCCAGCACTGCAGACACCCCAGGACACGGTGGGTCCCTGCACCATCACCCTGAGCAGCAGCTACCACGGTGAGGTGAGCAGGGAGAGAAGCAAAATAAAACAATCACAGAGGCACCAGCCCTCCAGCAAGCAGGACTGCAGCAGACACAGCTGAAGTGGGATTTGGTGCTTCTGGAAAATTGGCAGGAGGAAATGGACGTTCCCATCAGCAATTAAAACATGGGATATTCTGCCAGAGGACATCTCCTAAGCCAAGAAGTTGATGAGATGCAAAACAGGTCTGGACATTCACACGGACACTAAGGACACAGGGAAGCATTGCAGGAGCAGCAACACATTTCAGGGATATCCCACTTCAGGGATATCCCACTTCAGTGGGCTCTGGCTCCCAGAGACCCCAGCACAGTGAGGGGAGGCAGGTGGGTGTTTTAACCCATGCTGCAAAGTGCTGGTGCCTCTGAAGGGACTGACAGCAGGGCTGCCAGCAAGGAGTGACAGTCCCAAGGGACAGAGATGCTCTGTTTGGGGTGTTTTAATTCTTTTAATGCCAGAGTAAAGGGAAAGCTGATGAGGGCAGAGAAAAATTCTGAGCAGGCAGCAAGTGCCCCCTGTGGGTACCACTGGGATTCCTGCCCTGAGAGAGGAAAAATGCCCCAATATTTATAGCCTGAGGAATGCCAAGCACTTCATTCCACACACTGGCTGAATGTTTGCTCCAGAAGCAGAAGCAGCAGTTTCCAGGGATAAGGGAGTGAAAGGCCTCTAGACCTTACTGGGAAGACACCAATCCCAGGAGTTCCCATCTGTGGAATTGCTGATTAAACACACCCAGGCTGGGGGAAAGCTCCAGAGCACTGCTTTGTTGGTGTTAGTCAGCACATCAGCCCTGTCTGATGAAACAGCGAAGCCTTAAGGGAAAACAGCTTAAAACCTTCACAAAAAATCTCACAAAGGCTTGTCCTGATGCCAGTTCAAGTCCCTGTCAGCAGATTCCCAAACCAAAGCAGCCTTTGATGCCAGCTGGGCACACATTCCCCACAATATTTCACTCGAAGGCTATAAAAACAACAACAAGAAGGATTTCTCTGATACTTTGCCCTTGACTAATGTGCACTTACTGAAATAAATAACCACCTGGTCTTCCCATTGAAGAGCAGCACAAACATTGCCACAAGCAGATTATTGACCAGAAATACAGAAGCCAAGTTATAAACAGGTTCGTAATTCAATAAACAGAACTGTAAAGCATTTCCAAACAGACCATACAAACCTTACTCTACCTGCCTCCAACAAAGGAAGTCAAATATCTATTTATGAGACTCTAACTCCCTATTTTCTATGCCATTCAGCACAAAGAAGAAAAAAGAATCAAGATAAAGAGAGGGCATATTTTAGCTGTACAGGATTTATTCATTCAATTTACATTTGAATCAATTATCCAGGCAAAGCTCGAGCCCTGCCAACGTGATTCAGGTGGCTGAGCACACATCATAAATAGTGCAGCATTCAAGTCATATAATCCGTGCCTGCCGTTCCTGGATCGCTCCATAAGCAGGAAGAATATCCCAACTCACAGCGTGCCATTATTTCCAAGTAGGAGTGTGCTTGGCTACAGCTTGGAACAGAGCCTCTGAAACCTCTCAGACAAAGCCCTGGCTAACATCCAGCCCAGAGGATTAGGGATAAACCCCTGGAATGCTGGGCCAAGCCCCCAGGACGAGCAGGGCAGGGCAGGGACCCACCTGGCTGGGCTGGACATTTGTCACTTAAGGAGTGCTGAGGTCATTGGTGGCTCCTAGAGTGGGAGAGCCCCTCAATCCTGCAGTGCCCACAGCAAATGACACAGAGCTGCCTCTTCCAGGTTGTGGCAACTCACACTCCTCCTCAGGATTCCCTTTTTCTGGCTGTAGTTGTGGCACACAATGCATCTCTGAGAAAAACAGATGAGAAAACTCATTTCACATCCAGAGAGTGGAGCCTCTCCTCTGCTCAGCTTTTCTCCAGCAGAACATTTCTGTGCTGCAATGGAGTTTAGCTTTGCACAAACGCAAGAAAGGAGACAAAGAATTATGAAGCCATGTATCCCATTAGCATCCAAATGCAGCTGTGGAAGCAAGGGGTTTTTCTGAAGATAAGGTGTTTTTTGAAACAGTATTAGGAGGAGGAAAAATTTCTTTTATGAAACACATTTTTCACAGACATGAAATCCACAGCGCATTATAAAACTGAATTTGTTGCTGTTGTTTTTATTTTACAGCATTAATCACTAAAGGCTTGCTTGGGCGGGCAGGAAAAATCCATTTCCCATTGTCTTAACTTTACACAATTTAAGAAGCCTTTCAAGGCCCACATAAATGCAAGTGAAGACTCCCAAGTCTGGCTGGTCCTGCACTGCCTGGGCACACAGATGCTGGAAGCACATCAGCTGGACTTGCCTGACACTTCAGAGGTGGAGAGCACCTAAATCCTGGAGCTCCATCACACATCACTCAAAAAAATGTCTGTAGGAAATGAACTTTGCCACAACACCATTTCCTCTGGGATAGAGAATGAGAGGAGATTCACCCTCTATCCCGGAGGATTACCTGTGCCATGGAGGCAGCAAACATCCTTAGATCCTGAGTGCTGGGATCCTCCCACCTTTGGGATTCTGTGAATAAACCAACACAAAGACTTCCCTCATTTGGCCTCCCCAGTCCCACATTAAGATTTCATGAGAACAAGTGCACAGGGTGAAGGGAAGAGCCAGAAAGGCAGAAAGGTTCACTGAAGATACTCAATAAAACTCTTTTGTATTTGCTAAAGCAGATGTGCAGTTACAACACAGAACTGTTACCCCAGTGACAACAGACTGCCTTTAGTCAATTCTTAGTAAAATTTTCTTATTTCAGTGTGGAGAAACAGATGGATTTGGTGCATCATCTGGAGATAAACAGACCCAGGTCAGGTGTAGGCAGAAACACACATCAGAGCTTTGGAATTTTACTGCTCACTCCCCCAGACAACCACATTTTCATACATATACAATATACATAAACACTGTTTTGGCACATGAACAGCACAGCCTAAGAGCCAAACTGATGGCTGTGTACATGCAAGGTTCCTAATGCCCAGCTTGACTTTTAGGAATCAACACAAGTACAATTTGCAATTGCTCCAGCAAAGAACAGGCACTTGGACTGCTCCAAAAGGGGAATTTTAAAAAGAAAAACAACATAAACCAACCAAAACAAGGCAACAACAACAAAAACCCCTCTTGGGTTATGTAATTTCAATTTCGTATAAGGAGCAATCAGGGAAGAAAACATCCCTGTGGACTTGCAATTGATTTCCAGAACAAAAGCTCCCAAGGGATCTTGAAGGAGGCTGATCTGAAAAACAAAAGATGACCTTCCAGACCAGTCACAAGAACACATCGCTGCAATCCTCCCCCCTGTCATCCAGCAGCAAGGAGAGTTGTTCCAGAAAGGCTTTGCACATCATTGCCACGTTAGCAGGAGCTGCTGTGGAAGGGTTCTGGCATTGTCACAGCTTTGTCCCCCCCTGCCCCAGCCTCTGGGAGCGGCTCTCACACAGCTGCTCGCAGAAAATGTCAGGAAACTGTTGTGAAACTTCAGCCTCACGACAGACACTGAGCTCACACTTACCTCCCTCGGCATTTCAGAGCAGTAATTATGGGTGTCTTGGGCACACACATGCTTTCCCCTTTCTGAAACGCAATTACAGCTGCAGAGAAACAGAAGGAGATTTATGGAGGGAACGCCAGAAGAATCGATATATCAGCCCAGGTGAAAGACCGTGATTTTGAGCTGCTGCTGAACTACACTAAACCACCTAAATTAACTTAATTAGGTGTCAAAACAAGTTTACTTGATATATAAGAGATACTTGTTTTAAAAAACCTCTCAGTCCAGTTTAAAAAAGCAGGTTTGGCTCTCAATCAACATAGCTCCTCCAATCAACTTTTGTAGACTGCATGTACCATGGGACACAGACATTTTATCGCTCATCTCAAAGTTATATTTAGATAACAGGCATTCAGCAATTTATAGACAAAATCAAATCAGAAATATCAGCCAACTGATTCAAGAGAAAATAAGGAGGCAGTCTAGGATGAAAACTAACCTTTACATGCCTAAGCTTCAGTATTACCACAATTAGCTGTTCACATATCTGGATGGTGACAGCCACTTCTGAGGATATTTTATGCATTTATATATGTATGTATGCATTAAAGAACTTAGTCCATTCCCTCCTTCCTCCTTTTCCATAAGTTTTTCACTTTGGGGCAGCATTTTCACACACAGCAACTTGTCTAAACAATTAGTGAGCACTCCACCATGGTAGACTCTGTTCCTGAAGCTGGGGACAGGTGTGAGAGCAGCTGGAACAGGCACATTGCAAATGGGGTGCACAGCATTGCAGCCCAAACACCCAAAACAAACACCCCAACAGATCAGGAAAGCACCAGGGCATCCCCTCACCAGCATCACCAGGGACACCTGGAAAGAAGCATCATTTACAATTTCTATGGTACAGCAGCTCCTGTGTCCAATGGAGAAGAAGCTGGAAATATGAGGATGTTATTGAATTTCAGGCTCAGAGATTTAGGCTTAAGTCAGGGAGAAACCCAGGCCTAATTGTTTTCCTTTTGGAGGTGGCAGGTCTCACCTGTGCTGTCAGGCATGGTTTCAGAGAGGCTGTGATTCATTAGCAGTGCAGAGTGGAGATCTCCTCCTGCTGCAGAGCTGGGGCACACAGGGTAACACACTGCTCAAACACAGGCTGCTCAGGAGGACACAGCTCCCACGGGGACCCTGCTGGTGCAGCCCTGGGCAGGTGACATTCTCACAGCCAGGGACACAAACCAGGGTCCTGCCCTGTTCTGCGGGGGGCTTTGTAAAAGGTGTCTCAGGAGCACAGGATCCATGGCTGCATCATAGAGCTGAGTGAGAAAAATCCCTCTTCTCCTCCTCATGGCTCCAGGGAATGTCATCAGAACTGAGCTGGGCCTTGGTTTGTAATTTAAACGGGATGTTGATGCTTAATGTGCTGCCACACTTGCATCAACACTGCTGCAGACAAAGCGAAACTTCTGTGGAACAAAACAAACCATTAGCAGACAAGAGCAATTAGAGAAATCATCAGGAGACGACTGGAACCCAATTTAGGGTTTTGAAGTGCTGCCTCAGGAGAGGGCAGCCTCAGCAAGCAGATGGACCCTGCTCCTCTGCCCAGAGCAGGGAGCACACCAAGCACCCCAGGCTCTGTCTCAGGGCCCTCGTGGCCAGCCAAGGTCACAGCCAAAAGTCTGGTCCAAATCCTTGCCCAGAGCCTGCTGCCAAGCCCAGGGACCCAGGGAGATCCCAGCACTGCCAGGGTGTGTTCCCTAAGGTCCTGTGCCACAGCTGGATCCCAGCTTTCCTCTGGAATAACCCACTCAACATCTGTCATTGCAGGGACTGAAATCATTTACAAGGCTGCTCTGAGCTGCTATTTAAGTCCACGTTTAAGCAACATGAGCCTCTATTTTTACTTAACACACTCCAGTCTGTACAGGGAACACTCCCTTATGGAGGGAGAAAGCCAGAGGTCCTTCCCTAAGACACCTAATCCAAAATCCAGCCCTGGCAGGAGCTGCTCACAGAGCAGCCACCCAACTGACACTGGGTGTGCCTTGTAAAACCCAACCCTCCCTGCTCCTCTGTGCAGGTGTTACATCATGTGCTGTTATGATTCTCTACTCCCCAAATCATGAAGGAAAGATCGTTATGTACAAAACATTTGTAATAATATAGTTACCATTATAGGATATTACAGACCTCACCCTGTTGCTTTATTCTCACCTCTAAGGAGGAGAAAAATGTGCTTAGTGCTGGGAAGATGAGTGATAAGGTCTGGATACAAACAGCCCCACAGTGCAAAAGCTGAGGAACATAAAAAAATCAGGAAAATGCCCTAAAATATTAGGAAAAGTAGAATACAAGTCTCATGAACTAATGCACCTCCCCAGAGGCACCTCTTGGGCCCCTCTTCCTCCAGGCAAAGGCCAAGATCACCTGCAGACCTCCCCAGCTGCACCACCAAGCCAAAGTCCTGCCCTCTCCCACTAGAACGAGCCAATAAACATGAATTAATAAAAAACCAAGGCACAGTACACAGCATTGTTCCACCACTGGTGTTTACCTTTGTGCTCAACACAAGTAAAGCTCAGTAAAGCTCAGGCTTAGATTAGAAAAAGCAACATGAATTTCTTGTTAAAATCATTTACAGGCTCCCTTTATTTCCTTACAATTATGCAGACACCTCAGACTCCCAGGGTCACCCCCCTTCCCCCAAAATCTGCCCCTCTGTGCCTTGCTGAGGGAGCTGCTGCCTGTTTTTAAGCTGCAATCCAAGCCTTGCTGGTGCTCACAGAAATGATGGAGTGGAAGCTGACACATGTTTAAGCTTTCCTAATTGTCCCCTACGGTCTACTAAGTATAATTACCAAATAATGCCTGGGAACACGACTGCATCCTTGGCAATTAGGGTGATGGCACAGAAGGGCCACCAGCCCTCCCAGCACCTCCTGCTGCAGGTCCCTGGCCATCCACCTCATCCCAAAGCCTCAGCATCCCATAGGCATTAGCAGAACAGCACCCAACATTCCACCTTCCTCTAACCAGAGCAGCTGCTCAGGATTTCAGGCCATAAAAATAACAAACTGCCAGCATTGTAAGGATCAAGTGCTCAGAGGAAGGATGATGAGCCTGTACAAATGGTTTATTTGCACTTCACACCAGCTGCTCCCCTGTACACATGGTCTGGTCAGGTCTGTTCCCCACTGCCCTGAGTTTCACCTGTGGGACTCATCCCTCAGATCCTGTGGCCCCATCCTGCTCCAGAGCCAGTGCCATGAGGTGGAGCTGTGGCAGAGCACCACCCTCAACACTCACAATGCCACAGAATCAAAATGAAGAAGGGCACAAAGCCAGAGAGCACTGCAGAGGAGATGTTTTAGCCACTGATAAAGATAACAAAGCTCCTACACTCCTTTCCTACTCTCAGATCTCTGCTCTTTCCAGCAATCCTGGACCTGCCCTCACCAGAATTCCTCCTCAGACAAGAGGCAGTGTCATGTCTGCACAGTTCCTCAGCTCTGAGCAACCTGCTCAGCCAGTTCCTAATGAGTTTTGTTTTTAAACCATCTATTTTGAGAAATGTCTCTGCTTTCACTGGGAGGATGGAACACCCACACCAGGCACCCGAAAACCCTGCCAGGAGTGGGCAAGGCTGCAGTGGCTCCTGCCCAATGGTGCTGGCATCCTGCAAGAGGTACATCTGGGAATGTTCTGCTGGTGATGGGGGCTCCAGAAATTCCCTGCCCCACCTGCACCCTGGGCTCAGCAGCCAGGTCAGGGTACATTCACCAACAGCTGCAGTTGTTGTAAACATGAAGATTGGCTGTAAGTATTCCTGATCAAACATGATAGTGTGAGCTGATGAGAATTGCAGCATTTTCACTCTGATTTTAATTGCATTTTGGCCAAGCTGAAGTTAATTTTTATTTGCTATAACTCCAAAATGTGTCTGCCTCTAAACTGAGGCTGAACCCAGATTTGTTTGCTCATGAGCATGGATCTTGCAACATCTTAGGAGATCAAAAGCTAGAGGCCGAAATAACTAACTCTTTGGGGACAATAAGCAGAGATAAATATTTATGTATTTCTTTTTTTAAAAAACTTACTGTAAGGTCTGTCAGGGACCTTTAAGGGCCATGGGCTGCTCTGCCCCTGCCTCACTTCAGCTCTTTCAGTGTCTGCACAAGTCCTGGACCTGCTGACACCTCAGCTGGGCTCCAATCCTGCTCCTGAATTCCCACAACTGACCCAAGGCCACCATTTTGTAGGAGCCAGGCATCCTCCCACACTTTCAAATAAGAATGTATAGAGTACAAACAAATCCCAAGTTGATTATAAACCCGGTCATAGCAGCTAAGAAAACACTGGAAGGTAAATATCTGCTCAGGTGAGATAATTCTGCCACAGAACCAAGGTCCTGCTCCACAAAAGACCAGCTCCTATTAACAGGTGAGTATTCCATGGGGTTTACCTGCCTCTCTTCCCAGGAGCTTCCACCCCCTGACATCACAGCTGCTGCTGAAGTCATGATAAGCCTGAGACATTTATATACAAAATGTGAGATGTGTTCTTCAAGGGACCCTCCAGGATCTCAGGAGCTCTGAAGGGATGAAATCCAACCACTGGCAACCTGCTGAACAGATAAAATAAAATTAATTCATTAAGATGTTCTCTAAGGACAAGCTTAATGATTTATGGGGGTTCTTCACAGTTTACCCCTTGCAACTTTAAGAAACAGCATGAAAGTGATCTGTGGGGTGAAAGAAAAAAATTTAAAAAGGAAAAAGGAGTACTTTGATCACTTCAGCAGTGGACAGGAATATCAAATGACTGTAGTTCACAGCAAATATTAAACCAAAAATATTAGATCTCCTGCTTCCTCCTCCACTGGTGGAGCAGGACCGCAGCCTTCCTCAGTGCTGATGATGAGGATGGTCATGCCAGAATTTTGCTCATATATCTTTAGTAAAATCACCTGTAAGGGAGGACACAGTGACTCATGTACTGTCTGCTCTCCTTCCTCTGTGCCCAGCGGGTGGGCTGGAGCACAGGACCAACACTTCCCACCTTTTGTACAGCTGCTACTTCACTCCTCAGACTTTTCTGCCAGTTTTGCTCATTTTGTTTTTGTTATAAGTTAAAATTCTAGCAGCAGCTCTCTGGGTCTTGAGAGGATCAGCTCTTGACATTTTCACCTTCTGCTGGTGGGGTTGCCTGCAAATGTCAGAAGCATCATCACATTCCTAAAGCTCCTACACTTCAAATCAAACCCCATGGACCATCACAGTCCTGCTTTTATCTGAAGTACATTCAACATGTTTGAAGTCTGACAGCACTTCTTGAGGGGCATTACTCCTTTTCAAGATTAAGCATAACAGAATGTCATGCAAAGCCAGATTCTGCAGCAACTTTACTGGGATATAAAATAACCAGAATTAGAAAGTTAGACTGCTGTCCAAGACAAGGCAGAGAGAGAAGCAAGGACACCAGGAGGTGATGCTTCCTCAAGTCTGAAAGGGTTTGTTGCTTTGGAGCAGGATTCATGGAGAAGCAGTAATAGTGCTGGGACAGTGAGCAGGGTTTGGGTTGAGCCTGTCTTGGCTCCAGCTCTTACCCAAAGCCCAGAACCACACTGGGCAGTGTCCTCCTTTGGGCTTTTCATGGCAAGAGAAGCCAAGTCTCTGCAGAAGGAAAACAGGAAATGGGAGTCTGGCTGTGAGAGCCCACCCAGCACATGTTCATCCCAGAGCACTTGCAGCTCACACAAAAACTTTCTGTTTCTTTTGAATACTTCTCATGGATTCCTCTGGATTCTCAGGAACTGTCAGAGCACTGGAAATAAGTCATGTTTCATCATGAAAGCCTCTATTGTTTTTTTTCCTACTATTTTTCAGCATGCTGCATTTAATACCTCCCATTGCCTCCAAGAGCAGTAAGAGAAACAGAATCCACTACTAGAAACACTCAGAAAAGTCAAATCCCTTGTTTAGGGATATGTGTGGGAAATTTCCATTGGAGTCAGTTTCTAATGGCTCCATAGGAAACAGAACAGAGCCATCAGCTCAGCACAGGATAAGCTCCACATCCAGGCAATATTCATTAAAATACCAAGAATATGAACTCCCCCCCTACATCCCTCAAAATCAACTGTTTGGGGAAATATATGGCAAACAGCATGATGCATTTGCAAATAACAGCCCCATTCAGGTGGTGGCAATGCCTCTGAAAGCTGGAAGAGATTCTGAACATGTACATCAGAGCATTGAGTCATGATCAGAGCTTTAATCTAAATTTGTTCCATTGATGTGGCAGATTTGTTCCACACCAAGCTGTTTATGTTTCAATGTGCAAGTGAGTAGATTTAGCTCATGTTTCAGTCTTCTAGAAGTCAAAATATTTCTTAGAAACACAGTCCATTTAATTCTGCTTGTTCTTTGCTGCTGGAACACTATTAACATGCATGCTGCTTTTATTTGGATACCTTCCTATCACTCTTCAACTCCTTTCCAGTGGGCACTTCTCCAAAACCATAATCCCCCATACAGGCAATTCACTTAAGAGTGGGGCTAATGATCCTTGTGGGTCCAAATATTCTGTGATTCTGTAATACCTCTACAAACATTCTCTGTGGTCCCAGCCCAGAGGAGGTCAGAGACAGCCTGGACTGCAAAACAGTGATAAAGCATAACATAGCAAAGATCATCTCCATGTGTTAATCAGCACTGATGAAAAACAAATTTAATATTTTTCAAATCCCTTAAGTGTAATTTGATGGGCTGGACAATGTGTAACTGGAGTGTGTGAATCAACTAAAACTTCCATCAGAGCTGGTGGTGTCACAGCCCAGGGAGGGAGGGAGAAGGTACCTGTGCCACCAGGGCTGGAGAGGTGTCACCACAGACCTGATCCCATCAGGAGATCAGCTTGTGCTTCCAGTGCTGGAAAACCTGCACCTTGCACAGCTCATCCAGGGTTAACAAAGGATGTCTTGGCATCCCTGACAGATCATGGCTCAGATGAGTCTCTCCAGGAGGAGGGAGCACACCCAGATCCCATCAGCTACACACCAACTCTTTATAAGGTACAGCTTCAGAACTGTTCATTAGATAAATCCACAAATGTGCAAAAAGAGCAAACCCATTACTGGCTCTTGCTGGAGACAGGCTGTGATTGCCATCAGACAGGTGCAGGGGCATGATAACTGGATTAGGAGACCCATAAATGCAGCTCGTTGGGATTGGAAGCTCTGTAACAATTTTAAAGGAGAAAGGAAACAATGCCCCAAGGCCATCTGTAGTGCTTGTGAGGAGGAAAAGATCCTCAAAGCCCAGCACATACTGAAATCCTGGTCATGCAGAGTCTAAATCATTATCTCCTTGCAGGCACACTGAGAAGGATTTCTCCTCTCACCCATGTCCCTCTCCCACTGGGAAGGTGAAGCACATGAAGGTGCTCACTGCACTGGAACCAGCATCAACAACAGGACAATGATCCAACATATTCCTGCCAGGAATTATTTGCAGAAAAAAGTGATCCATCAAGTACAGCCCAGGAAAAACCACATTAACATGCAACAAACATCGTGAGGCCAAAAAGACAAGGAATCAGGAGGTAGGAAAACTAATTGCATGAAGGCTGCTTAATTATTTTTAAGGTTACAAGAGAAGCCTGACAGAATATGGGCTCAATACAGCAGACATTGCAGAAATTTCTATGAATCTTATCACAATTCTGCCCTCCTACTAGAGCAGTACAGCCATGAATGCTGACCAGCATCAACTGACTGATTAAGACACAAATCTCAATATTACTAATAAAACAGCAAGTGCCAGAAATAATAGGCACTATGAGCATGTTCAGTTTCAGCTGCAGAATGGAGAAAAAAAGAACTTTTATGGTGTCTTGCCAATAAATTCATCTCTGGGGAACCATCAAAACAGAGGATGCCTTTCTGTAAAGCAATCACTGATGGCCTATGAGCAGAGAAAATATCCAGCTCTGCATAACAATGACAGCAGGGCATGAGCCACAGAGCAGATCCTCAGCCAAGCCTGAGTGGGACAGGTCCCTGTGTCTGACAGGCTGCATGGAGGAGAGGAATTCCAGGGCAAATAAAGAGGCATGAAAGGAAAAGTTATAGAAAATCGGAGAATATTAAAACAGAGAGGTTAGATAAAAAAAGGCAAGGCAAAGAAAGGAACAGAGCAGAGCAATTTATAAAAATATCCAAACTTTGAACCTCTGCAGTGATCACAGACAAATTCCTGACCTAAACAGATTTAGACAGTGAAGCTCAATCAATTAGATTCACATCCAGGTTAAACAAGATTTCAGAAGAGCAAGGGCCATTCCTGGCCTTCCTTCCATGCAAAGCCAGTGCTACACACAGTGCTGTGTGAATCCTTCACTCTGCTTCCAGAAGAAAAAGCAGAGAAACCTGGCACAGAGCTGGCACTCTTTTCTGAGGAATATGGGAGCAAGAGGAAATCTCCTTTTGCAGTGAGAGGCAGTAAAATTTTGGGAGCTGTTAAAAACTGCAAGGGGAAGGAAAGACAAAGATGCATGATCTCATAATCCATACAGAAAAGGCAGCAGAGAAACAACATTTGGAAAGGGTAGCTCGGGAGAAGGATGCAACATGTGCTTTTCCTGCAAGCAGGAAAAACTGGGAAGCAGAAGTCAAATGCAGCTGGTCTTTATACAATCCCTTGGATAAGACAGCAGCCAGGCCTGGGCTCTGGCAAGTCAGTGATTTACAACCTAAAATCAGAGAGTTCTAATAGAAAAATAACAGCCTGTCAGAGTAAGTGATGGTGCTTGCAGAGACCTGCCAGCCTCCTGGAGCAGCTGCTCGCTATGACCTGCAGGGAATGGGAATGACCAGGAGAAAACAGGCTGTTCTGCCAGGAGGGATGGGGGATTTCTCTGGTTTACAGGTCCTGGACAACGCCCTGAGCAGGATGCTCAGACACCCAGCAGTGGTCTCGAGATCAGCAGCACCTGGTAGTCTAATGGAAGAAACACAGTTTCTACTAAAAACAAGACTATCAGTGAAAAATGAAGTGAATGCTGTAAGCACAGGTGGAGAAGGAAGCATGGGGACGACTGATAAAAAAATCAAGATCAAATTTTGGCTTTGAAAAGGGGCCCAGGCAAGAAGCTCTCACCTTAGCCATGTACCAAAATACCTGGGAATTAGTGCCTCCCTGTACTAGAGAAAACTGCTTTGCAAACAGAAAAGGTATTTCTAAAAGGAATCTCTTTTGACCTTCCCTCCATTCCCTTGCCATGGAGCACAAAGTGGGGGTGGCTGAGGAGCAGCTCTGGCCCTGCAGCACCTCCCAGGTTTGCTTGGTTCCCACAAAACCCAAAACGACCTGTGGTTTGAAAGGATCCAGGAGTACACATTAACAGCAGCAATGGGGGCTCAAAGAAACAATTTAAACAGCCAAACTCTAAATATTTGTGAGTAGTCAAGAATTTGCAAGCTGCTCATGGGCTGAAATTCTCCCATATGCAAAGCTTATGTGCAAATAACAAAACAAACCCAAAAAATTCCGCAGAGATGACCCAGGTTAATCCCACCATATAATCCCTTTTCCCAGCTCCTTCACTGAAATCCTTACACAAACCCCTGGCTGGTCAGAGCACAAACTAAAGCCCAACATTACCACCTGGTGGAAATCCTCTTCTGCTACAGCCACAAGCAGAAAAATCATTTCATTCATTTAGCAGAGTGAAAGAAGCCAAGTTTAGACAGCGGCAGTGTTGCACCAACATCGAGCTCAGTCCTGCACACCGAGGGCCCAGCAGGGGCTCTGGGTTTAAAAAACACAAGTTTGGCAGCACAGAAAAATTACTTTTTCAGAGAGAAAGGCAACAAGCCCACATGCAAAGCAGCTTCCACGTGCCCATGTCATTTCCCTTGAGTCCACCTATGGAGATGCCAGAGAAGATGCACAAGAAGGATTTTTGAGTAAGATAACACAAAATTTACAGATAGATAAATCATGACAGCCGCAGAAGACTCAACATTACCTATCCACCAGCATCAGACCCAGCCATTTAGGAGCCCAGGTGCCAGCAATCAGGATTTTGGACTCTTGGAAGCAGTGATTTAACATTCACATCCTTTGTTATTGCAAAATTGTCTGGACAGGAGAACCCCTTGTTGCAGAGACCCCCAATTCCCAGGCACACATTGTTCAGCCTGTGTTGCTGAACAGCAGAGCACAGCTCAAAGATGGAAAACAGGGAGGAAACAGCAAGGAAAACAGCACAAACAATACAGCTGTAGATACAAAAAAGGTCAGATATCTCCCAACTTTATGGCAGCCCAGATACAAAACCCTGTTTGGGCAGTTTCAGTCTTAAACAGCAACCATGGAGCTGGCTCCTTGCTGGATCTCATCAGCGTTTGGGAGCTGGTGGATGGCTGAAAACAGCACAGAAGGGGGATGGGAGAATGCAGAGACAGAGAGGAAAAAATTAAGAAACAGGAATGAGATGCAAATAAAGAGAGACACATTCAAATAGTGTGAATTAAAAAAAAAAAAAAAAAGGTGGGAAGAAAAGGAAAAGGGAAGTTTAAATGTTGGAAAAGTTTGGTACAAGAATGTTCAACTTGGAAGGAAGATAATGTTAAAATCCCAGCAGCATGGCCTGATTCCAATGCAGAAATCCCAGTTCTGAGGCACAGACCTGTCCTGCAGGAGCCTGCCTGTGTGATTTTAATGGGAGCAAAGGAAGCACCATGGATCTTATCAGTGTCTGAGCAGGAGACGAGGCTGAGCTGAGGAATGAACTTTATCTGGTGGTGCCAGTTCCCAAGGAACGCCTGCAAAAGAGGAAGGATCTCACAGAATGAGGCTGTGGTTGGAGCCTCAGTGCCTGTGAATGCCTTGCTTTTGGGGGAGGATATGGCAAGGGAGGCCATTTGGTTTAGTCCATTGCTTCTGCTTCCTCAGGAGAGTCCAGTGGGACATAAACAGTACAGGGTGAGTCTGAGGAAAAGCAGAAAACAGGAGGGAATGGAGGGGACTGACCACTGAAGGTGCAGAAAGGAAAAACAGAATAAAAAAGCCAAAGGGGAAGAGAGGGTCTACAGTGTCTCTGTGCACACAGAGGTTTGGGACAGACAGAAGCTGAAGGTGCTTCCCTGGCACTGGAGAAAGGCCATGAGAGCAGCAACATCCCCCAGGACTGCCCCCTGCACCCCAGAGAGCAAAGGTTGTGCGAGCATCCACAGCATCCAGGGGCAGTGCCAAGACTGGGTAGAGCCCAGAGCTCAGAAGGATCATGGCCAAGGTCCTGTTCTCCAGAGAGCTGGCCTGGGGTGCAGCCACCATCTCCCAGGGACACAGAAGGTGCAGGAGCATCAGCAGCAAAGCACAATTCCCATTTTGACATGGGAAGCTACAGGGCAAGGAGAACAGTAGGAGTGCCACTGGTCCACTGCTGTCCATATTTTTATTATGCCAGTATCTTACAAGCAATAAACATTTCCAAGGACAATTTTATAGACCAGATTCACAGCCCATTTGAGACACAGCCACAATAACAGTTTGCTGCACTGTCTTACATGATGTCTTCAAAGTCCAGAGCTCTTGGAGAGAATCTGTGAAAGATTGTCTCCTGGCCAACATAGCTGCAAGCCTGGAAGAAAGTTACCAATGGTCGCCAAACATAATTTCTGCATAAAATAAATATATTTTAGATATATTTGTCTCCACATATAATTTCACAGAAAATAGTAAAAAAAATAAATAAACTTAAAACGTGCAAAGCACAGATGAGAAATGAGTGGTGACCTGAAATACTCCATGAACAAGAAATTTGCAGAGTTCCCAGGAGCTGCCAGCATTGCTTTACACCAGGGGATGCTCAGGGCACCCCCAGGGACCCCTTTCCCAGAAGGGAGGCACAGTCCCCCAAGGTCCTGGAGTAAAGGAGGCATTTACCCCTTTGGAGCAGCATCCCAGGCATAATCCAAGGCTATGGCACAGCTGTCCCTCCCACGAGGGAGGAGATCCTGACACATTTGTTGTCATAGATATCAAAGAATTTGGTGCCAGGTCTGCAGAGGGAGATCCTGTGACACAGCAGTAACACTGTAGTGTCTTTGCACACTTTTAACCTCAGGCACCCACAGCCATTTCCACAGGGTCTTGGATGTGCTGGTGACATCCCTAAATCACAAACCAACTGACAAAGGCAACATTCCTTTGACTTCCAATAAAAGGACACTGCATGGCCCCAGAACAGGCAGAAATTTTTGTAAATAGTCTGGTTTGGGTTGGAAGGAACCTTAAACCTCACCTAGTTTCAACCCCCCTGCCATGAGCAGGAACACTTTCCACTAGACCAGGTTGCTCCAAGCCCCATCCAACCTGGCCTTGAGCACTTCCAGGAATGGGGCAGCCACAGCTTCTCTGGGCAATAGCTCCACCCAGCAAACTGACAGTGCTCAGGCCCACATTTTTTGGTGATTGATTAATAGCCCCTGATTAATGTCCCCAGGCTGCAGAGAAGAAACAGGTTGTTTTCAGAATTCAGGCAAAGGCTGCCACCATCTGCCTCTCTAGATTTCACTGTCACCTGAAGTGACAAACAGGTTTCCTCATGCCTCTGCTCTTGGATGTGCTCTGTCCCAAAAGAGCTGTAAGTCAAATGTTTTTCAGCCACAATAACCTTTAGAGACAAGCTAAAAGTTCAATAAAAACTTCACAATGTTAGCTTGAAGCTCACTGATGCCAAAAAGGAGAGAAAGAGGAATCAAGGGTCCAACTGCACCTCTCCAGAATCCAACCTTGTAACCTTGTGCTCAGCCTAGAATGTTCCACTCAGCCAGCAGGAGCCTAAGTGAGGATGAGATGATCTTGTTTAAACAGACCCTCCTACGAAATTAATGAAAGTGTTTGTTCTCCATCTCAGTCTCTAAAAGGCAGCAATACAATTTAAAAGTATCCCTCTCAGACATGTTCAACCTTCAATCCATGCACACTCCCACCTTGTGACACTGCCCTGTCCCTGCTATCTCAGCATCCAAGTGTGCAAACCCTGAAATCTTCTCGAAGGGTTCCACTCTGGATGAAGAAGAGAGAGGTACAAGGCCAAGGAAAAAGCTGTGAGTGGGATGAAGTAGGAGAGATCTCTCATATTATCATATTTCACCTCACTGAAAACCTTTATAATCCCTAAAGAATCAGAAATGCTTGGTTTTTGAAGCACAGAATCAAGAATGGAAATGGAGGGACCTCACAGCAGAGGGGGGATGCAATCCAACACCTACTTATGGTAGAGTTGGAATCTTTATCCTTCTGCTAAATGTCTATCAAACTTTTGCACTTTTCCTTAGAAATTCATGCTCTAGTCTTGCCCTGCCTTTAGTATTAGAAAGGGGGGGAAAAAAGTGTTCAGTGTGGAATTTAATTCCATGAGTTCATTTCACCATGGACACAGACTGTTTTTGCAAGAGGCTCTTACAACTTTAGTCTCCTCCTCCAGCCCCAGTGCAGTCTCTCTCCAGGCTGGATTAACCTCAGTTCTTTCAATCTTCCTGAATAGGCCATTTTACCTCTAAATCCAGACCCCATGAAGGAGAATAGCTGCCATAATTTATATCCTGATTTGCCTTTGTAACAGGCACAATCTTCTACATTCACAGTCTCATATACAATAGTCTAACCAGACTGGTTAAACCCAAAAGAGAACCTATTTGAAGGAGTCATTTATCACCAAATCTATTACTTTATAAGAGACATTCTTAAATGAGGAACTGGTTTATTAAGCCAATTCCATCAGAGAGGATGCTGGTGTTTTCTATTTGATGGAGAAATGAATGCTTAAGGAGCAGACACATTTCCTGGCAGCACAAGAGAACCAGTTAAAGTGGAAGACAAATCCCAGCAGCTCTGGATGCAGGGCTGGGCCTCAGAAGTACCCTATAGTCAGAATGGCTTTCCAGCATGGGATCCCTGCTTCTGAATTTGGGTTGAACATAGTCCAGTAACATCATGTGCATGGCACCAAAGGGAGCAGAATTAATTACTGAGGTTCTGTGGTGCTGACAGGAGGAACTATGGAAGATGGCCGTGAAAATAAACACTGCCTACCACTGGTAAAAAATGGTACTCCTTTTCTTACTTTTTTCTTATTTTTTTAAATACATCAAGAAATTACTTTTGCAACTGCTACTCCTTCAGCTCCATCCTTCATCCCAGAGGACAGTGTCATTAGCCAGGCTGTGAAGCATCACAGTCAATGTCAGCCTTCACAAAGTGTCATCGATGTCTCTATTGTTAATATTATCTATAATTTTTTTCATTGCCTGCAGAACCTATTCACACCTGTGAAAACAAGCATTGTAAATTCAAACCTAGACTTAACCAGGTAATTCATAACTGAGAAAAAAAAGATCATAAACATGGCAGGCTGTAATAGATGCATCAAAAGTGAACCCCAAAAGAACCCTGCGGCACACTTCCAGAGTTTCCAAACCATTTATTAGAAGCCTGAATTGTGCAGTTCATGGCTAGACAGGTATGACAAACAGTTATTTTTAAATTGGCTATTTGGACATGCTGCTTTCCAGTTTGCACACATATCTGCAGTGATTTTGCACATAGAACAAACCACTATGTAACACTGAAGTATTAAACTTGCATTGTGATTACCACTCACTAATCGAAACTTTCCTAAATCGGTCAAAAGGGAATCACAGGTTGCAGCTGTTATCTTGCCTTACTACTGGAAGCCTCGAGCCTGAATGCTATTGCCTTTAAATATTGAATGTTTGAAGGAGGAAGCAAAGGAACATTTTTCATAAGAAGCATATCATAAATTAGAAGGAGAGGAAATTCATTTCCTCAAGTATTTCCAGAGATGCTTCCTAGGCAGTTTGTTGCTTGCTGTAAGTGATCAGAAATAGTATCTTCCTCTTGTTGAATATGAGAGGTATCTGTGAAAGGCAGTCATTGACCTCTGTTTGAGAGTTTCCTTGACTAAAAAACAGTCCAATTTCTGAATGGATCATGTGGAGTTTGACAGCACAGGGAATCTCATCACTATATCCTGCAGAAAGGGAGGAACAGGGGTAGTACAGTAAATGTGCTGGAAATGGCTTCTAATTGTGCCAGGGGAGGTTCAGGTTGGATATTAGGGGAAATTTTTTCCCTGACAGGGTGGCCAGGCACTGACAGTGGTGGCCCAGGGTAGTGGTGCAGTCCCCATCTTTGGAGAGCTGCGTGGATGTAGCACTTGGGGACAGGGTTTAGTGGTGGCCTTGGCAGTGCCAGGGGGACAATGGGACTCATTAATCTTGAAGGGCTTTTTCAACCCAAACAATTCAGTGATTTTTACAAGGTCACACTCTTTCTGACACTCTCTCTGAGGAAAGGCCTCTGCTTGCAAAGCTTTACCACCCCAGGTAACCCCTCAGAGCTCCTGCCAGCCTGAAGATGCTTCACACAGATCAGCCTTACCTGAAACAGAGGGAAACCAGTTACCACCAGCTCTTTGCGTCCCACCTTGCAGCAGTGTCAGAGGGAGATGGTTGTCACTTGCTGTGGTGCCTCTCACCCTTGCAGCAGCACATTCCATCTGTTCCCACCTCCCCGTGCATCCCCTGCTCACAGGGAGAGGCTCCAGGGTGGCTGCCCCACCTCTGCTGTGGGGCTTCCTCTCATCCTCACAGCCACAAACCTCTCCTGCCATTTCCTTCCCCACTCTCCCAGCTTTTCTTTTCTCCCTTTCTTGACAGAAAAGCCAAGATTAAACACTGGTTTATATTCAGGTCTTGGAAACGGACCCACCCACACCATCCCTCATTTTAATCTCATCTGCTCATCACTCCATAAATATCAACCTGCAGAGCTTTGGACATGTTAAGATTGATATCCATGCTGTCCCCTGAGATTTAATACCTCCTGAATGTCCATTCATCCTTATGCATACCCTGGGGACAAAATCAGAGTCAGAGAAGATTGACAGGCAACCATTTCATGAAATATTTTTAAGAGGAAAATGTCCGCAAAACATCTGTTGGACTTGAAAACAAAAATTACACCAGTTCCTGTGTCCTACAGCACTGACAGGTCAGACAAAAGAATTTTTTATATATAAATGCATCTATATATATTTATATACAAATAATAGAAATGTATATAACATAGCTATATATAATATTTAATTGCATGTTGTCATACTGTTCAATATTTATATATTGTTTAAATAAATATTTATACCTACAATAATATATATCAAAGTTAAATATATATTATCTAAAGGGCACAGTTCACAAAGCCAGCCAGCTGTGTTGAAAAAGAGAAGAATCATTTTTAAAGAGAGTGGCCTTTGGCTCCTCAAAGCTGGGGCTGCCTTCTGAAAACTTTCTTTTTGGTCTTAGAAGTTTCAGCTTAGTTTAACTTTGTTCCTTCCCTATTAAAAAGGAAAAGATTAAGTGGAAGATAAAGATTGTCTTATTGACAGTTTACATCTGCATGGCCTCAAAAAGACCCTTTTCTTCCCGAGAGCCTGATTCTTCAGCTTAACAGGTGTTACTCAAAAGAGAAACCCCATTTGTTTTGCCTTTCTTTGGCTGGACTTTATCAAACCCAGCTCCCTTCCTGCAGCACAGCAGGGCCCCTCTGTCCTGCCCCGTGCCTGTGCACCCATCCCTCCTCTCTAGCCACTGAACACTGCACTCACTCTTTCCCTAGGGCTGTCTTCCCACACCAGACACCTTTGCAGTTTTCCCTGTACCACTCCATGGCACGATTTTGTTCTTAGGCATTTATCCTCTTCCATTATCAATGCAACCTTCTCCAATTTCTACTCCCATAAACACCCACCACGTTCTCTGGTCACACATTGAACGTCCCCCTTTCCACTGACTGCAGGACCATTAAGTCTCCAAACAGAATTTCTGTGAGGAACCAACAGATCCAGATATATCTCACCCCAAGTGATCTCACTCACGAGGTCGTTCAGGTCTCCTTCCTGCAGCTCATGCCCTGGATTTGCTCCCTGTGTTCAGAGTATCCCCAGAGCAGTGCTGCACTCCCTCCACCCGCTGCCATTTCACACTGCAATTAAGCAGAAGTGCTTATTATGAATCGGCAACAGCTCCATCTCACCTCATTTTCTCCACATTAGAAGATCAGTAATTGCTCAGCTGTCCTGACACAAATTCCCTTTCCTCTGCCAGTAACTGCCAGTAACCTGCAATAACAGCCCATGTTATTATCCCCTTTTTCTTGTACTAGTACAGGATTAGAGGCAGAGGGTGCGCACCATCAGACCGGCCTGAAATCTATAGTACAGCACTCTGAGTTTACATCCCATCTTGCAAAACATACCTTTTCCTTGTGAGCAGCAGATTCCAGCCTTATCCTTGACAGGATGCCCTCAACTCCCACTCCTGAACCTGTTCCTGTGGAAGGACATTCCAACAGCCAGCCTACAAGATGACTGAGCGCTCAAGCAGCCACATTAAACCATGATATGATATGACAACAAGAAAGTTTCTGGCCTTTATTTGAAGGCTTTTTACCAGTTACAGTAAGAATTGTCATTGCAAACCAGGAATTTTTTAAAAAATGAATAATAAAAGTTAAAAAAAAACATCCACGAGTCCACCTGCAAGTAAGACATGTTGGTACAGAAAGGAGACACAAGCTTTTGCTTCTTCCATTCTGTTTGTTTTCCAAAGAACTGATAGAACTAAGATACTAGGAAAGGTTGGATGCCATAGGAATCATTCCAGCAGGTGAGCATATAACAGCATATACTGTACCAGGGTAACAGAGTAGCTATGTTAAGTCTATGGGTTTGAGTTGAGCCTATTGTAATTTGTTTCCCAAAAAGGACATTAAAAACCAGATTATGCCAGGATGTTATAATGGAGCCATAAATTGGCTACCTGAGTTTGTCCCCATTTTATTTATGACTCATCTTGGTAGCAAAGAAGTGATATAAGCAACTGGAAATCTGAGCAGTGTGTGGCTGACCAGATTGCCACTGCAATTCAGCTTTATAATGCACGTCCACTATGTCCACACATCCATCGGCCTCCCAAGGCACACCAGCAGCAATTCTGACTCAGCCTTCTCTTAGCAGGAAAGGCCATTTACTTGCTTTGACCAAAATCAACCCATCTGATGACCTGTTGCTCCCCAGATCCACACATGCAATCCTCCTGGAAAGAGACTTGAAGCAACCAGGTCCCAGTGCACAACTTCTGACCTCCCAAAAGTCATCTTCACCTTCAGCCACATCCTGCTGCCACCTTTTACCTTGAGTTGCTGGAATAATGGAATATTTAGAGTCGAAAAAAATATGCTTCCGACTTCAAAGCAAGGAAGTAATGGGAAAGATTTTATGTGCATCAAACCCTGGGTGTACATCCACACTGCTGCAGTCCAGCCCCAGCTGTGCCACACCAGCAGGCAGTGCCAGCAGTGCCTGTTCTCCACAGTAAAGCACCCACAGAGCCCTCAGGAGCAGGGAGGGTGCTCCCCAGCACAGGAGCAGCCCTGCAGGGATCACTTCCCATTCCAAGGTCAGATACATCCCATGAGCACTTCTCTGCAGATGCTGGTCTGTGCACACAGCTGTGACAGGAACATTTAAGCTTATCTAAGAAACACAACTGAAGTCAAACAAATCAACTCAGTTTACAGTCAGTCTGCTCACAGAGCCTGGTGACAGAAACAATTAACATCTTTTTTGTCTGTAACTCATAACCAGTGCTTTAGCAGTTTCAAAACACCTTAAATACACGTAAAGTCAGGTGACAGGACTCCTGTAACACATCCCTATTCCCACACCAAGAGGAGGAGGAGGAAGTCAACACCACGCTCACATCCCATTGACTTGTGGGAGGGAAAATACAAAGAAAAAACAAAACAAAAATTAACACAACCATTTGTGCCAGCACACTCCAAACAAGGTTCCAAGACTACTGCTACTGAGGTTAGCAATGTCTGGGGCTGGGGAATGGAAGCTGAAATTCCAGGTCCTGCAAGCTTCACCATGAAACTACCACGGGCTTCAGCTCTGCCTAATCGTATCTGAAAGCATGAGAGACTCCAGCAGACATGACACTCTTGAAATACAGAACTTTATTTAGAAACTGCTTAAAATAGAAAAACCCTGTCAAGAAAAATCCAAGTCAAATATGGTTTCTCAGTAAAATGGAGTTTTAGGGCAACAAAAGTCTAAAAGGCCACAAGAGAAATAGCACCACTGCAATTTTAAACAATGGCTAGAAACTTGCATTTTTGGCATTCACTGAATTTGGGTTTTTCTCTGAACTTCACAAAGATTCATGCACTACACAATTACCATAAAATGCTCTCCTACACACATTTTAGGACAAGCTACCACCAGAAACAAATGAATACAAGCACAACAGGACTGATCAATCTCAGTAGTGAAGGGGGGGTCAGAAGTCTTGCAGGATCTTGCCAAACACAACAGTAATGAGGGGCATGATAGCAAAAAAGGACAGTTAAGGAAAGTATTTTAAATATTAATATTTAAGTTAGTCTCAGTACTGTATTTTCTGCAATAACATTAGCTCTGTTAGCCAGCATCTTTTAGTTTTACCCCAGAAGACTACTGAACTGGCACGTGTTATTACTAATATGCCCCGGTTCCAAGGGGGAAAAAAAAAAAGAAAGCAGACAGAAAAATATCATCCTCATGTGCTCAATTCACTTTCATTCAAAGCCAGTTGCACAGTGAAAGTCCTGTTACAACTATTGGGCGTGTTCAGCATTCCTTGGGATGGGAAAGGGAGAAGTGAGAGAACAGAAGGGATTCCAACAGAAATGAAAATAAACAGAACAAATAAAAACAAGAGCCAGGAAGAAAAATCACTTCTGAAGGACATTTTAGGCAGTAAGACTGTGTGCCCTTTGCTTTGTTTTGTTTTTCTTACAGAAAACACAGTACGTTTTGGCAAAGCCACAATGCCACAGAAAAAGGCTTCAGCACTCTTCAAGGTAATTTATGTGTCTCAGCTGTTCATACTCCCTCTAATCTTGTGACAGGCAACGTTAAGGCCCATTTCATCGAGAACTAATCACTTAGTAAGCAGCTTTACATAGGAATGGAGTTTTGTTTTAATAGCCCCTTTTGAGCACTTGCTGACACAGTGAGACTGCCACGCAAAGGCTCTCTGACAGCAGTGAATGGAGTTAAACAAACGTCTACCCCAATATGAAGCACATAAAATCTCCCATCACATTACTTCAATTTGGCATATGGAAGCATATTTTAAATACTCTTAAGGCATTTATTATAATTTCTGTTCTGCGATTTCACATTAACTCAATCTTTCTGTGAGTCAGTCTTTTAATTTCTCTACTGCACACCGCCTTAGATACAAAAAGTCTTTCCACAAACCAGTGTTTTACCAGCAAACCATTCTGCAACGAGTTCCAAATATTCAGCCTCTTGCTCCCTAAATATACCACCTCGATGTGAATACTGCTCTGCTACAGCGTGAGAAAGAGCTCCTAACTCAAACCCACTGTAAAAGTGAAACTTCCGCAAAGTGCACTTTAAGAAGAGGTACTTTTTGCTTATGAGAAGAAACCAGTGAGTCCTCTAAGAATAAAGTGGAGTATTTTACAGTTAAGCACATGATCTGGGGCAAAGAATTCTGATGTTGCTGCTCTGCTGGTACAGTATGTGGTCTGTTAATACTCTTCTTGTTCCTCCTGCGGTGCTCCTTCGTCAGGTATCACAAAGCCTTCCTGAAGGGGAAGAAAACAAGTGCTTCAATGAAAATGTGATGTCAAACCAGTTCCTGGCTACTCTGTAGGTACTTTTATTTCCTTTTACTTCAGGTAAGACACCCTTAAGTCACTGTTTAGTGTCAAGATGTATTACTGGAAGTATTTTCCTCATCTTTGATCTATTTGTTACATACTACTCATGAAAGGTCTACCTTGTTTGCTGTGTGACTACAATTAAGTTATCTGATCCTTTATTACAGGAAAAAGCCAGGCCATAAACCTCACAGGAAAAAAAAAGATAGAACTAGAGGGAGCCCTGGAAAGCAAACCAGCTTCCAATTACAAGGGCAGGAAGAACTGTGCAACCCAGTATATAACAGATTACTTACATCTGTGGCATAAAGAATTTCCACAATCCTCTGCAACACTGGATCATTCTCCCCTTCATTCTCCTGGCAGATCAATTCAATGTTCCTCAATTTGCCAAAGTAGAAGTCTCTCTCCTTCTCCAGATCTTCAACAGTCATTTTCAAAGCATTGATCTGCCAAGGGCATCAATAATAATTATATCCACCAGAGACAGAATTCAGTAGGATCTATGCAAAAGGGGAGTCCCAAAAGTTCTCAGAAGGGTGTTGATAAGCAAAGCACTTCAGCAGTAACCAAGATATGGGGGGAGGGGGGACTGTGAGAGGAGAAAAAGGGCCATTTCTCAAATTTTAATATCATTGCCACAACAAACATCCAGCCTAACACACACAAATCCACTTGTAAAGCACTGACTGCCTGCACTTCTCTCTGCTCACACATTCTTTCACGACAACTCTCCTGCTGACAGCAGGTTCAGTTCTGTTGCACTCCGGATTTCAGTGAAGGAGCAGCTGCTCATAGCTCTGCTGGAATGCTGGGAGAGCTGCAACACAGCTGTGGGAATACTTACAAACCCTGCTATGTGTGACACAGCCCACACTGGGGTGAAATGTCTGGGCACTCGTGTGCTACAAGGAGGGGTTTTGCTTCCATCAGGAGAGCAAGACCATTGTAACAAAGGGTTCCAATTAAGTGATTTTAAATTAGCTGATTCAGATCATTTTCTTCCATCTGCCTGACCCAGACATTGTGGCATTGGAAAAACAAACCTGCACATAACTCTATCAAGCAGAGGTCAGTCACAGGGCTGTCCTGTACACACCTGCTCAATCAATCCCGCTGATTCATCGTCTCCTCCACCCTTTTTGGCCATCCCAGGCCCAGCTTTGGGACCTGCTGGGGTCCTCTGTGCAACAATGGGCCTCTGCGGGGCTGCAAGATCAATTCACCAATTAATTCAAATTTTCCCTCCTATAACAGGTACTATCCCCCCTCCAAATATGCTTAAGCATGAAAGAGTTTGAAGATATGTTCCTTCCTTAACTCCACGTAACATGTCCTTTCTTTTTGGCACACTTGGCACCAATCCTTGCCATTTTCTCTTTTATAGAAGACTGTTCTTTCTGTAGCCTCCAGACACCTGGGTACTACAGCAGCCTGTCTTTTTTTCAGCATGTCTGAAACAAGATGCAAAATACTAGAATCCCATACAGTGATTTTAAATAGCAACCCAATCTTCATTTCCCCAGAGTTTTTCATGATCTAGATCATCTTTTAAACTATTTTCTCTACCTGCACTGCCAGTACCGAGGGATTTCCTTGTTTTGTTCACAACTGGAGTAACAAGGTTTGGTGCTATTGTGTCTTGGCCTTGTCGAGCAGCAACAGGATCATACTCCTTCCCGTCATAGTTTGCATCAAAAAATTTTTTGAACCATTGAACAAATTCAAAGTTGTCCTGAAATTTTCCTTTCACTAGTTTATCCACAGGAATTATCTGAAGAGGGGGAAAAAGAAAAAAAAATAGTCAGACTCATATTAAGGGCAAAGAATCTCTTTGAGATTTTAGATAAAGTTTTCAAGTTAATGCACTCAGAAGATATGCAAATTTAATTCTTGTCTAGTCTAGGGAAAATCCCCCTTGACCACAACTATGTCAAATAATAGGATTTCTGTAGTTACTGGAATGAAAAACCAATCCTGCTTTGCCTCTGAGGGTCCAAATAATTTTAAATAATTCTGCAGCAAAGTTTCTGCTAGACGAAGTTTATAGACAAAACTTCTTCCTGTCCACACAAAGCTGGCTCTGATGAATCTGAACTGATGACCAACTCCAGAACTGCTACAAGAGCTAAACATCACTGTTATAGCAGATTCCAGCTTCTCTGGGATGAGATGTACAACTAAAGACTATTAAAAAGATGCAGCAAATAGAGAAGTTTTGTTTGTAGGGAAGACTTTTTTCATAAGGCATTTGGAAGCCAGGCTGGTCAAAACTGTCATTCCATTTGAACAAGCTTTTTCACAATTTCATTTTCGCTAGCTAAAAACCACATATCTTAGTATCTGGAGGCATTTAAAAGTCATGTAGATGTGGCACTTGGGGACATGGTTTAGTGATGGGCTTGGCAATGCTGGGGGAACAGTTGGACTTGATGGTCTCAGAAAGATTTTCTAACCTTAACAATTAGGTAATTCTATACAGTTGTAAAAAGGAATTTGGAATCCTTAGGACTGTCATAGCAGTAGATTATGGGAACATACCTCCTTCAAAAATGATCCAAAGAGGAAGCTCAAGCAAACCTTATCTCATAGAAATTTCAGTATTCTTTTGTGCCACAGAAGTTGCACAGAATTAAAAGGGTAACATTCATCTCATCATTAAGAACTGGAAACCTGACCTTGGCTGGAGTAAAGCAAATTGTATCCTAATTGATGTGGGGACCACAAGGCAAACCAAAACAAAAAGTTCTGAGATTTACAAACCAAAATCAAACTGTTCCCAGATTTACTCAGTTTTAAATCTGAAAGTTCATTCATCTACATTAACATTAAAAGCAGAGAGTCAGTTATAGCCCAGCTTACTTTGTCAACACCCATTCGTTTAAAACCCGCTTGTAGAACCTTGAAGTTTTGAATGTACTCATGTTCCAACTTTGCTTGAAATTTCACTTTCTTGAGTGCTACAGAACCTGGGAAGAGCATGTCCATGAACTGACAGTATGCAGCACCTGCCAAAAGGAAAAGAACACAAATCCTGGGATGAATTAAGTCAGCTCAGCTCACTAACCTTCTTGAATTTCTTTCCAGTCAGGTCAGCAAACTGACCTGACTCACTCCTCAGTCACACAAGGCCTTTAAAGGCAACAAAGTCAAGAAAACAGGAACCTTCAGTCTCCTTTTTGGTGCAGCATGTCCATAAATAAGCTTAAAGGAGCTGGAAAACCAAACTTTTGGGCTCATGACTTGATCTCTTATGAATAAGAACAAACCTGCCTCCATAATTCCAAGAGAAAAAAAAAAAAACTAATGAATAACTTGACTTCCCTTTCTTCACGGATATCAGTACAGATCTGAGATGTTACATGTACCTAACAGGCATGTAACCTTCTCTTAACAATACTAATAGAACTAAACCAGAAAAAGCATTATTCTAAAAATTGTATTTAACCATTATTGAAATCGTAATACATTTACCCCCTACAACAGAAACTATACACAATTCAAGATGCTCTCCAAGAGGCTAATTAAGCTGAATTATATTTAATACAGGCCTTAATCAAAGAACCAAAATAAG